>CADEHL010001253.1:0-102500 GCA_902827135.1 Harpagifer antarcticus | reverse complement strand
AACCAAATTATTTCTCCCCCACCTCCTCCCCTCCCCTCCTCCCCTCCTCCCCTCCTCCCCTCCTCCCCTCCTCCCCTCCAGTGTCCAGGAGGAACCTTCACTCCCGGGATCGGCTCCTCCAAGAACTTTTCCGACGAGACAGTGAACTTCATCCGAGCGCACCCCCTGATGATCAACCCGGTATACCCGATACACCGCCGCCCCCTGGTGGTGAGGACCGGCGTGGACTACCGCTTCACGGCGCTGGTGGTGGACCAGGTGGACGCTGTGGACGCCCGCTACGAGGTGCTGTTCCTGGGGACAGGTGAGGCCGTCGCACTGCATTACCAAGCATTCATTGAGAGCCTTATTTGTGCTGGTTCCATAGCCGTACACTGAAAGACTGAACAGCCTGAACAACATTGTTGAAACAGAGAGACTTAAACTTATTTTGTAACCTATTATTCAAAAACTATTGAAAAAGCTTTATTTACATTCAAATATTCAAAGGTTCAAAGGTCATATGCACAAAGATACAGTGTAGAAATGGCAATGAAACTCTTCTGACCCGAGCTCCTCCAACAATGCAACATATATAATAAAATACAAATAAAAAATAGTGCAAGAATTCTATATACATGTACATAGAATATGAAATTAAATATTGTACATTAAGACTAAATTAAATACGGTTTGAAGCGGTGATAACTATTTAGATAAATAAGTAGATTAAATGTTACTTATCTTGCTAATATACACTCAATCAAACACTCAAAAGTAAATATAAAGCAGTGCTTCAGTGTGGTCCGTGAGCGCCCCCTAGTGGTCCGGGAGTATGAAGTCTGCTGATGAATCAGAGGATGTTGTTGTAGGCAGACCATGCCTCACCAAGGCTCATGTTTTAATAGCATTTTTACAAAAACAGCCCAGTCGAGCCTAACATGGGAATTAATGGCTTAGACCTCAGAGAGTTCAATTTGGGCCTGCGACCATCGGTTTTCTGTCTTTTATTTTGAAAATCCACAGCGGAGGTTTGTGTCGTACTACATGTGGTGTATTTTGCATATCTCTCAGTAGCCAACGATCTGTGAGTCTGTTGGGTCGGACATAAACTCCGTAATAAATGTAGTCTACATGAAACAAGAGGTGTGAAACCTGAGAGCATTTTAAATCGTATTTGAACGAAATGCCTATAATCTGTAGTTTGTTGCAGAAGGAGGGGGGGTTTTTAGAACCCACCTTGTCTCTGTGTGTCTTTTGGCGAAAGGAGCAAAATCATAACAAGGAGGGAATCATAAAAACACACCAAGATGCCAGGTTAAACAATAATCTGTTTTAATTAAACAAGGTAATAATAGAATGCAATACAATATATTTAAAGGAAGTACTTCCTGCTCTTGTTCTCGTGCCGTTGAGATCCTTCGGTCGTTCACAGCCAGAGAAGAGAGATCGAACTTAATGCAACACTAACTTATATAGTCCAGAACAAGAGAAGAGGGGTGACTTGAATTTTCCTTCACCCCAGGTCATCCCATTGGGAGATTTAAAACAAGATATCTTCCCTTAGCGAATCAGCTCGTGCCAGCAGAGGTGATAAATTAGTTTCTGAGCTGATAATAAAACATCTGGTGTCCGTTATCTCATCCTTCCTGCACAGGCCTTCCCCCCCCCACCTTTCTACACATTCCAGAGGCTTTTTAATTATGTTTAACTTCTACCCTCTTTTCGCTTATTCAAAGATAATCTTTACATTTCTCCTATTTCCAGCTTTTGTTTACACACTGCTATTACTAATACAAAGTAATTAAACACACATATATAAAGTAATTAAACACACATATACCATTCAAGATAAGTAGACTTCTCTGAAACATGACATACTGGAGATCTTAAGCAGAAGAACTGTCATCCACACAGCCTGCTTAACTTCCCCTTCCCCCCACAGAGCAATAAAACCTATTTAGCACCCAGGCACCCAGGAATGTTTGAAGCAAGTTTAGTCCTCACATTTATGAAAGGATAAAACAGAGAAATCAATACAAAAACACAAACACAGGTATTGTTTGAACAGTATTCACTTAACTGCTACTATTGATAATTACCAGAGAAACTCCAGGGCCTCTTTCAATATCTGGAAATTGCAACAAGACTTTCTGCCATTTCTACTGTAACACTCTTCCCAAATATCAGATGATATAATCATTAAGTTGTATTTGTGTTGTGGATTTATTGTGTGAACGAGGCGATACAGAGAAGGTCAAGCTGTCATTATTAGGCTGTACTGTTGGAGTGTTTTGGGATATGTGTGGAGTCAGGTGGTCCGTGAGTGTCTTCTTATTGGTTAAGTGTCCTTGGTATGAAAACGTTTGAGAATCCCTGCGCTAAAGGACCAATGGGAATAACATCTTGATCTGTATTGTGTTTTTATCCTTTAAAACATATTTAACAAACACGATTCCTCCTTGGGAGAGTGGGAATATATACTTTTTTTAATACGCCATACATTTGTTTTTTTTAGATGTTGCCAATAAACATTTAAAATGTAATTTCCAGATCGAGGCACCGTCCAGAAAGTGATCGTGTTGCCGAAGGACCCGACCAGCATGGAGGAGCTGACGCTGGAGGAAGTGGAGGTTTTCCGGGTACGTCTCAATATGTCCTCGATATTATTATTAATCTCATATCATTAGATTAAAGCCATTGTTTTTCTATCCCTTGTTAGAGGATTAAACCATTATATTTTGTTGTCGTAAAATAAGATACTTTATTGATTCCAATTTCAGAAATGTTTGCGTTGCAGCAGCAGAAACAACATTAAAAAAAACAAAGTAGAAATGAAAGAGTAGAAATTAACAATTCTGCATTTAAACACCTCAAAATAGAATTAAAGCAGCATTAAAAAGTAGAACATATACAGTAGGCCATGAAGATAACAAATGTATTAACTCTTTTATGAATTTCCAGTCCAGAGCTCCAGTGAAAACCATGAAGATTTCGTCTAAGAGAGTAAGTTACTTCTTCTATGTAATTGATATGTTCATATCTCACACTGCACTGTAACTTATATTCATCCACCTGTGTTAGTCGAGTTTTATTATCTTAATGCTCTTAATGTCTTTCATTTTTGTAAAGCACTTTGAATTGCCTTGTGTTGAAAAGTGCTCTATAAATAAACTTGACTTCTAAAAGACACATTTCAGTGCACGAATCAGAAAACCTTTATTCGTCCTACAGAGGGGACATGAAGCAAACCCCACTGAGTTTAAAGGTCACCTATCGTGCAAAATCCTCTTCTTCATGTCTCTTCTACATCAACATGTGTCCCCTCTTCTTCGTGTCTCTTCTACATCAACACGTGTCCCCTCTTCTTCATGTCTCTTCTACATCAACACGTGTCCCCTCTTCTTCATGTCTCTTCTACATCAACACGTGTCCCCTCTTCTTCATGTCTCTTCTACATCAACATGTGTCCCCTCTTCTTCATGTCTCTTCTACATCAACACGTGTCCCCTCTTCTCCATGTCTCTTCTACATCAACATGTGTCCCCTCTTCTTCACGTCTCTTCTACATCAACATGTGTCCCCTCTTCTTCACGTCTCTTCTACATCAACATGTGTCCCCTCTTCTTCACGTCTCTTCTACATCAACATGTGTCCCCTCTTCTTCATGTCTCTCCTACACCAACATGTGTCCCCTCTTCTTCATGTCTCTCCTAGATCAACATGTGTCCCCTCTTCTCCATGTCTCTCCTACATCAACATGTGTCCCCTCTTCTTCATGTCTCTTCTACATCAACATGTGTCCCCTCTTCTTCATGTCTCTTCTACATCAACATGTGTCCCCTCTTCTTCATGTCTCTTCTACATCAACATGTGTCCCCTCTTCTTCATGTCTCTTCTACATCAACATGTGTCCCCTCTTCTTCATGTCTCTTCTACATCAACATGTGTCCCCTCTTCTTCACGTCTCTTCTACATCAACATGTGTCCCCTCTTCTTCACGTCTCTTCTACATCAACATGTGTCCCCTCTTCTTCATGTCTCTTCTACATCAACATGTGTCCCCTCTTCTTCATGTCTCTTCTTCATCAACATGTGTCCCCTCTTCTTCATGTCTCTTCTACATCAACATGTGTCCCCTCTTCTTCATGTCTCTTCTACATCAACATGTGTCCCCTCTTCTCCATGTCTCTTCTACATCAACATGTGTCCCCTCTTCTTCATGTCTCTTCTACATCAACATGTGTCCCCTCTTCTTCATGTCTCTTCTACATCAACATGTGTCCCCTCTTCTTCATGTCTCTTCTACATCAACATGTGTCCCCTCTTCTTCACGTCTCTTCTACATCAACATGTGTCCCCTCTTCTTCACGTCTCTCTACATCAACATGTGTCCCCTCTTCTTCATGTCTCTTCTACATCAACATGTGTCCCCTCTTCTTCATGTCTCTTCTTCATCAACATGTGTCCCCTCTTCTTCATGTCTCTTCTACATCAACATGTGTCCCCTCTTCTTCATGTCTCTTCTACATCAACATGTGTCCCCTCTTCTCCATGTCTCTTCTACATCAACATGTGTCCCCTCTTCTTCATGTCTCTTCTACATCAACATGTGTCCCCTCTTCTTCATGTCTCTTCTACATCAACATGTGTCCCCTCTTCTTCACGTCTCTTCTACATCAACATGTGTCCCCTCTTCTTCACGTCTCTTCTACATCAACATGTGTCCCCTCTTCTCCATGTCTCTTCTACATCAACATGTGTCCCCTCTTCTTCATGTCTCTTCTACATCAACACGTGTCCCCTCTTCTTCATGTCTCTTCTACATCAACATGTGTCCCCTCTTCTCCATGTCTCTTCTACATCAACATGTGTCCCCTCTTCTTCATGTCTCTTCTACATCAACATGTGTCCCCTCTGTGGAAAGAGACTCTGAAAGTTTCAGGAACAAAGATTTTCTCTCTTTTTGATCCATTTCTATAAAAACCTGTCTGAAAATGAGCTGATCAGATTTTGGCCACTTTATGATGTCATAACGATGTTTTGTCTTGTGTAACCATTAGCCAATCAGCAACCAAGGTAACCCCCCCCCCCCCTTATCACCTGAATCTCCTCCTAGAGCACCATTGACTTCTTTGTAACCAAATGTCTCTCAGAGGGGCGTGGGGAGGGGCTCCTTATTTTCATCTAAAGTAACAGACAGAGAATCAGCACTTTGGAAACAAGGCTGAAACAGAGGGGATTATGGGTAATGCTGCAATGATCTGTTTGGTGTTTCAGCCAATCAGAGACAGGCTCTGTATATATCTGAGACCTGTGATGTATTGATGAAGAACAGTATACTAGGGGAACTTTAAAGTGTTTCTTGCCTCCCAACAGCAACAGCTGTACGTGTCGTCGGACGCGGGGCTGACCCAGGTGTCTCTGCACCGCTGTGGGGTTTACGGCCGGGCGTGCTCAGACTGCTGCCTCGCCCGAGACCCGTACTGCGCCTGGGACGGGGAGAGCTGCTCCGCCTTCACCCCCTCCACCAAGAGGTCAGGGGTCACTCTGCAGCACGCTTTGCTGCACCCGTCAATACTCAAATTAAATAATAATACATGATACTTATATAGCGCTTGTTTTTGACAGTTTAATCACAGATAAAATGTTCCTTATTGGGTCTTGGACACATTTTCTTGAGGGATTGAAATTACATGTTAAGTGTCTGTTGTTTCTTGACTTAATATCTTGTCCTTGTTGATGTTGCGAAAATGTAAAATGTTATCTGACAAAAAAAGTATTATAGAATGTTACCGTATCAATATCATATCATATAGTATGGTATCGTATCGAAACCCCACGTATTGTATATTATAGTATCGTATCATATCGAATGATTTCGTATGATAATGTGTCATTGTGTATCATATTGTATGGTTTTATATTGTATCATATCGTTTTCAATCTCAATCTTTATTTATATAGCACATTTAAAACAACTTCAGTTGACAGTATTGATCACATCATATCGTATCGTACCAATATCACATTGTATGGTCATATTGCATTGTATCGTATTGTATCATATTTTCCCAATGTATAGTATCAGATTATATTTTTTCCTAGTCTTATATTCTGTCGTATCGTATTCTATCGAATTGCGCCGTGATGTACTTTTGAATATACCAGTTCTAGCCGTTGTATTATCTTCTCACTTACCCCCCAGCAGTCAACACTCCAATGTGGTTGAAATCCATATCCAGATATATAGTTACACATATTATGATGTTTGATATTTAATCGTCCAGACCTATTGAGGAGCTGACGCAGTATAGTAGTAGAGTTAAGTTGACACTATAATAGTGTCAACTTAACTCTTCATTTCTTGTTTTCAGGAGGAGCAGAAGACAGGACGTTAAACACGGAGACCCTCTGAGGCAGTGCAGGGGCTTCAATGCCAAAGGTGGGGCAATTCTTCTGTTCTCTTAGAGTTTCAGATTGTGTTCGTTCGTAGCAGTTTGGCAAGTTTACTTATAAACAGTTCAACGACAAGGCAATTAAAAGTTTGTGTGTGTGTGTGTGTGTGTGTGTGTGTGTGTGTGTGTGTGTGTGTGCGTGTGTGCGCGCGCAGTGGAGAAGCGTCTGAGGGAGACGGTGCAGTTCGGGGTGGAGGGCAGCAGCACCTTCCTGGAGTGCCAGCCTCGCTCTCCTCAGGCCTCGGTCAAGTGGCTGTTCCAGAGGGAGGGGAGGAGGAAAGTGGTGAGGAAATAAAACGTTTAATTTCTACCGTTTACTACTACACTACACTCATAGCCAGAGCTGGGAAGTAGTGGAGTACAAATACTTCGTTACTGTACTTAAGTACATTTTTCTGGTATCAGTACTTTACTCCACTACTTATTTTTCTGATGACTTTTTACTTTGACTTCTTACATTTTGAACCCAAATACCTGAACTTTCTACTTCTTACATGTTGAACCCAAATACCTGTACTTTCTACTTCTTACATGTTGAACACAAATACCTGTACTTTCTACTTCTTACATGTTGAACACAAATACCTGTACTTTCTACTTCTTACATGTTGAACTCAAATATCTGTACTTTCTACTTCTTACATGTTGAACTCAAATACCTGTACTTTCTACTTCTTACATGTTGAACTCAAATACCTGTACTTTCTACTTCTTACATGTTGAACTCAAATACCTGTACTTTCTACTTCTTACATGTTGAACCCAAATACCTGTACTTTCTACTTCTTACATGTTGAACTCAAATACCTGTACTTTCTACTTCTTACATGTTGAACCCAAATACCTGTACTTTCTACTTCTTACATGTTGAACTCAAATACCTGAACTTTCTACTTCTCTCATTTTCCAAACAGCTGGTTCCTTTAGTCTGAATGTGTGTTTGGTGGCGTGATCATTATTCTTTAGAGTCATTGCGTGCCTATTGATTTGAACACGATCCGTGTATCCATCATTTCCTGGTCTTCTCTAAAGAAGAGGGACCAATGGAAACGTTGTCATGTTGCCGTTGTTCAGCATGGAAACATTCATTAGCTAACAATGACATTATTGTTCTATTGATATAAAGGGAGGTCAGGTACTCTTTAAAGCAGCTGCTAGTTATGGGTACTTTTTACTGAAGTACATTTCAAAGCCTCTTTACTTTCACTTGAGTAAAGAAGTTTAGTGAGTACTTCTACTTTTACCAGAGTATTTTTAAACACGAGTATCTGTACTTCTACTTGAGTAAAGGGTGTGTGTACTTTAGCCATCTCTGGATTGCACCATCGGGAGTGCTTTGAATCTCGCTGTACTCTCTGTAGTGACAATAAAGGAATCTAATCTAACTTTGATTTTCTTTTTCTGCAGCTCAACCGTGTGGGAGGAGTCCTGAAGACCAACCACGGCATCCTTCTGAAGTTTCTGAACCAATCAGACGCGGGGCTGTACCACTGCCTAGCCACGGAGAACAACTTCAAACACACGGTGGCCCGCGTGGCGCTGCGCATCCTGGACCGGGACATCGTGCTGGCGCTCACCGCTCAGGACGAGGACGAGCAGCCCAAAACTCGCCAGGCGGGGGCGGGGGGGGCGTCTCAGTCGTCCCTCGCCTCCACGCCGTTCCCCCCGGAGATCAGACTGATAAACCAGTACTGCCAGTCGTACTGGGAGCAGCTGAGCCCCCGGCAGCAGCAGCGCAAACGCACCAGCCGCCGGCACACAGAGAGCCAGCACCAGGGCCTGGGCTAGAGCACGGACCCCCCCCCCCCCAACACCCAATACTGTGGACTTTATGGTGGACTTTTTCATTTTTTTACATGCACGTTTGTGTGTCACTTCCATGCATTAGGCGGGTGATGCCTTCATGCTGTCGTTAAAGTGCTATAGTTGTGGTTTTGCAGGAGTTTCAGCCTCGAAAATACATGTTGTGTTTGTTTATGTTACCTGAGATCATTTCAGAACCAGAACCAGAATCAGGTTTGTCACCAGGTAGGTTAACATGTACGAGCAATTTAACTTGGCGTCGTGGTGCATACATAAGTACAAAAAACTAAAGAACACACAGATAGCAAACTATTTTAAAAACACTATAATAACATTACAAAAGAATAATAAAAATATGGTAAAATATAAAATAAAATAAAGCAGTCATTTACATTGAAATAAAATGCAATAAAATATATATATTTTTTAAAGAATCAGAATCGGGTTAATCACCAAGTAGGAATTTGCTCTGGTGTAATGGTGCATACATAAACACAGGAAGAGGTATACATTGCGGAAAACAAGCAAAAATAGTCCTATTATTAAAACTTTTATAAAACAAATCAAAAATAAAATATAAATGGATTTGTTTATTTCTGTCAGGGATCAGCTTGTGTTACATTACATTACATTGCATTTAGCTGACGCTTTTATCCACAGCGACTTACAATAAGTGCGTTCGAAGTACATCAGGTTTCATAGAGGCAAACATTTCAAGTGCTACTCAACTGGCTTTAGATAAGCCAGTCCTTTATTAGTATATAAGTGCTTTGTTAATTGTTCTATCGCTCGAAATGGAGTCGAAAGAGATGAGTTTTCAGTCTGCGCCGGAAGAGTGTTAAGTTCGACATCAAATAATCCTTATACATATTTAAGATTCCTCACATTTCATATTTGTTATTGTCTCAATGGTGTGTTCAGGTGCTTTGGGAAACGCCAGCCTCCTTGAATGTGGAAGAACAACAAGTCGAAGAAACTATTTTCACAACAACACTATCTGCTGATCTGCTTCTTCTAGGTTTTATTCTCCAACCAAATGACCTGAGCAGAGATTGTCATGAGCTGATACTCAAATGTCGCATTGTCCCTGAATGCACCAACAAACAAATCATTCCTAAACAAATTGTGATGGATCAGAACTTAGGTTTGTTTCATGTAAAGTATATGCAGCATGTGAACGGGCTTCATCCTGCAAAACCACAGGTATGGTACAGTCAATTATCCAGAAACAGAAATGTAATATATTGATTGTGAATATAATATATATGGTCATTGGATTACTCTTGTATTGTATGAAGATAATATGATGATATAAATGCATATGTTGCATGCATATCTGTTTGTTGCAAGTTGTACATGTTACTCAGTGTGTGATGATGTGTGTAAGGTGTCATGTGTTACGTTAAGCTAATTCCATTGGATGTTGTCATATAATGACTCCTACTGTCCTGTGCTTTAGTAAAACCTCCAGTATGTGAGTGTTGAAGATATGCATAGCATACAGTGTTCTTCCAGTTATGCACTTTGGCGGTGGTGGTGTTCGAGGGAATTTGGGGATCTTTGCACAGATGTATGAGAATATAAACGTTTGTATTTTATGTACAGTATGTTAAACAAATGGGATTGGAACTGGCTCAGATTTAGTATTGATTGTTGGTGTTTTGTCATATTCTGTGTTTTTAAGAAGGCTCTTTTTAGTCAGAGCCGTTCACCGTCATTGTGAGTGACTCCGTGCTGTGTGCCGTCATGGATCACTCTGGAAATGTTCCAACACATATATAAAACATTTCAGAATCATCCTAAACTTGTTTTCTTTCGCTTTCACCTCATAAATATTGACTCACCTCACGTCATGTTTCAGTATTATCAGCAATGATTTATCCAGAAACTGCTCTCATTGCTGTCACTGAGGAACTGCACACTGCTAAAGCAGCATCCCTCTCCTCTGTCATCATCCTGTTGGACCTGTCAGCTGCATTCAACACGGTGAACCATCAGATCCTCCTTCGCACTCTCCAAGAACATGGAGTTTCAGGCTCTGCACTTTCCCTCCTCACCTCATACCTCAAAGACCGTACCTACAGGGTAACTTGGAGAGGGTCAGAGTCCGACCCTTGTTAATTAACTACAGGGGTCCCTCAGGGCTCTGTTCTTGGTCCCCTCCACTTCTCCCTGTACACAAACTCGCTCGGATCGGTCATTAGCCCGCATGGTTTTTCATACCACTGCTACGCTGACGACACCCAATTAATTCTGTCCTTTCCCCGCTCAGAGACCCAGGTCGTCGCACGCATCTCTGCTTGTCTAGCTGACATCTCTCAGTGGATGTCTGCTCATCACCTCAAGCTCAACCTTGACAAGACTGAACTGCTTTTCCTTCCGGGAAAAGATTGTCCCACTCTTGACCTGACAATCAACATCGGCCCCTCTGTTGTTTCCCCGACTCAGACTGCAAGGAATCTGGGTGTGATCCTAGATAACAACCTGTCCTTCACTGCAAACATCGCTGCTACAACCCGCTGCTGCAGATACATGCTTTACAACATCAGGAAGATTCGTCCCCAGCTGACCCAGAAAGCCACGCAGGTTCTGGTCCAGGCTCTCGTCATCTCACGCCTAGACTACTGCAACTCCCTCCTGGCTGGTCTAGCTGCATGTGCCATCCGACTTCTGCAGCTCATCCAGAATGCAGCGGCTCGTCTGGTCTTCAACCTTCCTAAATTTTCCCACACCACTCCGCTCCTTCGCTCCCTTCACTGGCTCCCGGTAACTGCTAGAATCCACTTCAAGACACTGGTACTTGCATACCATGCTGCGAATGGATCTGGCCCTTCCTACATCCAGGACATGGTTAAACTGTACACCCCAGCACGTGCACTACGCTCTGCATCAGCCAAACGACTCGCTGCACCCTCGCTGCGAGGGGGACCCAAGTTCCCATCAGCAAAAACACGTGGGTTTGCTATCCTGGCTCCAAGATGGTGGAATGAGCTCCCCATTGACATCAGGACAGCAGAAAGCCTGCACATCTTCCGGCGCAGACTGAAAATTCATATCTTTCGACTCCACTTCGAGTGATAGAATTACTAACAAGGCACTTATATACTAATAAAGGACTGGCTTCTCTAAAGCCAGTTGAGTAGCACTTGAAATGTTTAGCTCTATGAAACCTGATGTACTTATATGATTCTGTTTTCTTCAAGGTTGTGTCTTCCTGGTCGAATGCACTTATTGTAAGTCGCTTTGGATAAAAGCGTCAGCTAAATGCAATGTAATGTAATCCTGAAAACATGCATGAAAATATCCTGCTCCATCTATTTAAACATTTTTGATTTATTTTGATTTGATAACATTTTAATTACATGTAAAAAAAAAAGTATTTTCACAAAGGACACAAAAACAAAATGTTCAAATAGAAACTTTACTGAACTCAATCAAAACATATATTTGTTATTTAGTTAAAACCAGATATTTGTTTGCATCAGATCATTATCAAGCGAGTTTTTGTATAACATTATTAGTTCCTTAATATACAGTATCTCTAAGTGAAAGCTAAATAAATGTCATAACTTTGACAAAAAATGTCTTTAATTGCATTAATTTTAAGCCATATTTATGCATGAAGGTGTAGTAAACCGGCGCCCCTCCGTTACAAAGCACCGTCTGTACAGACTGAGCTACTGCAGCCTAGATCCACTACACAGTTTATACAGAAATAAAATCGGGGGGGCAAAGACCAATAAACCTAAATAAAGCTGAACTACGTGATGAAGAGATGTACCACCTAAAGTCCTAAACCTTGTATAACACATTTACAGTTGACATTTTAAAGTTTCATGGTTCAAGGTTCAATGATTTTATTGTCATGTGTACATAGCTACAGTGTAGTTATGAAAATCTTAGGTCACAGGCTCCTCCCACAGAGCAACACAATAAAACAGATACGAAAAAAAGGCAGGGATGGAGAGGAGCCAAAGACAATGCAGCCATCATCACGGCGCAGGTATCAGAGGGGAATCAAGGTTCAGCTCTGTAGTCAGCATCAGATCATGATCCATGGAGAGACAGATCTCTTCAGGGTGTGCCTCCTGAATTATCAGCCCGTCCAGTAAGAGTAATCATGGGAATCGACTTGACAACGAGGTTAAGAGAGAAAAGAGAGCAGGGGGTGAGAAACAGACTAGAAACCTGCCTGGCACCATTGGGCCCAGTCTACCATAAACACTAAGATAAAGTGACTTGCTAAAGACCAGACGTTTTGCAGTTGCTGATTTAATAGAAGAATGTTAATCATGTGGCCTTTTGCAAGTTATGAAAAACATTTGTTTTCATTCTTCATATTCAGTAAACCTGCAGATTTAAACTTTAGAGGTTTTAATCTGATTTATCCCTGACCCTAACACAAGTTTTGAAAAAACACAACACGACTAAGATTGTGCATTCTTGTTGCTCGAACACAGAATAAAGTCAGATAATGCAATTTTTGGAAACTGCTCATAAAATCACACCTGCTTCCTACAAACAATATGTTGCTGCAGACCTTGAGGCCGACTGAATGAAAACATCTGTTGTTATTTTTTTATTCTTTACTGTTTTTCCCATTACCTGTTCTCGTTGGTCAGTGCTTCCTTCTGGTCCTGCAGGGGGGGGGGGGCGGTGGCGTCCCTATGCCCTGCATTTGGAGGCAAAAACAAACAGAAACTGTTCAAATATGTCCAGTTAAAACAGTTACAATTATTTAAAAAAAATACTTGCTTGAACCAAATTAGGTGAAGTAACATAGTTATTAGAAACTGCTCATACAAAAATCAACTGACCATGGACTTTTAGCTGTAGATGCTGCCAAATGGAGGAAGAATCAGGAGGGGGATGTCGACATCAGGCCGGTAACCGCTTGGGTTGCTGCACAACACAAGCCCCGGTGGGACCAGGTCTTTGAGTTTTCTCATGCCACTAAAGGGCTATGGTGAATGTTTGAAGCCCTGCGCCTGTGTGATGGAGTGCTGCAGACAGTGGCGTTTTCTCCCGGAGGCCAAGGGAAGCCAGGCTTCCCCTGTTTTTTCGGATTGTAGTTATCATTTTAATAAATAAATAAAAACACTTCGTTTAGTTTCGGAAATTCTTTGTTGTGTGTTGCTGCCGGCCCGTCTCTCCCCCATTCTCATTGAGTATTTTACAAAGAGTGAAACAGCGCCCCTCTAGATGTTATGGTGAAACAGTAGATTGCACTCTCTGTTGCGAGAGGAGGCCAGCTGAAATTGGCTTCCCTTGGTGAAAAAAGATGGAGGGATTGACCAATCAGATGAGACTCACGTCATGCCCCTGCCAACCTGTGATTGGCCAGCCCCTTTGGCTTCCCTTGCCTCACAATCCAATCAAATCGCATCAACTTAGTGTTGCAGTGATGCGTCCTAAAACCCGGAAGTAAGCTGCGCTCGGTTTCCCTCGACAGAAAGCAATGGGAGTTCTCCATAGGATTTTGGAAAATAGCTCGAAATAAGGTCAGTGGAAAACGAACCTGTTAGATAAATGCACGTTGTGTTCAGTCGGATAATATCCACATGTCTACCCTACTTTTATCATTTTCGAATCATAAATCTAATCGATAGAAGATAGATAGCGCCACTGCACCACTCTCACCGCGGTTAGAAAGTAGCAAGCAACTGAAGCAAGTGCAATTATGGAGGGTGAAGATTTGGAGTAATCAAAAATAATTGTACTAAACTTCCGCTACAGCAGCAACAAATACAATCTGATGACAGGCCGATGCCCAAACTGGAGCTGTGTACAGAGAGGAACAAAGGAGCGAATCGGACGTAAAACGTTAAGGTCTCCTGATTTAGTTTGTGAATGAATGCTTATTAGAGGTTCGGCTGGAGAGTGCGTGCGGACCTGTCGGTTAGATAACAGGCGTGTGTAAGTCCTGTATGATACAAGTGTGTGTAAAATGATACCGGGTGCTGTAATCACTCATCTGGTTACGTTATTACATTGACCACCACACCCCCGACCCAAAAGAAAGGACGTATTATTGGCTTCTCCTCATTTTTTCCCCAACGCCACGCTACTGGCTGCAGAGGGGGTGGAAGGAACCGGCTGCAGGAGAGACACGGTGGCAGGTGGTGGTGCCGAGGACCCTGCGGGAGACGGTACTTACTACAGTGCATGGAACTCCAGGATCTGGTCACTTTGGGGTCTCTAAGACTCTCCGCCACCTGCGACAGAGATTCTACTGGGGCCAACACAGACGAGATGTGGAAGATTACTGTCGCCGCTGCGACAGCTGCACTGCATGTAAGGGCCCTACCGACAGATCTCATGCCCAGCTCCAGCAGTTTCCGGTAGGGTGCACAATGGAGAGGGTCGGGATCGACGTTCGTGGGTTTGGGTGGGAGAGTGTTGTCTGGTTGGTTGGGGGTGGAGGAGGGAGGTTCCTGGAGAGTGAGGCGCGGAATGCTAGGAGAGAGCTAGTGGGGTATGTGATGGAGAGTGAGAATACGACAGGGTTAGTGGATTGTTTTGGCGTGGTTAGGGCCAACAATAACCTGTGATCTGTACAATAAACTCCCGGATAAAGGACAAACCAAGCGTGCCTGTGTTCCTGTAGTGAGACGCTACAGTAGCCTACCATTAAAATAAAAAGTCGTAAATAAAGCAAGTGAAGTAGGCTACATTTAATAAAGCCGGGTAGGGAGTGTATAAACCTGGTTAAAGAGTAGGCCTAACCGCCCTTACGGGACGCTCATAAGTAGAGCGAACGCGCCAGCAAGATGACACTTCACCTGGCCTCCTATTGGTTGAGGGATTTTTAAATGGTTTTTGCAATATTTTGAAAAAATCCAAGCGCAGAGCAGAAATCTGAGAGCAGACATTTGACGAGCACTGCAGCCTGAGTGCGAGGAGGAGAAGGTTTTAAACTGGAAAACAGGACATCTGTGCAAGCAGCAATATCTGATTGCAAGGGTACAGTTTGAGCAGAAGCAAACCTAAGCGCAAGGACAGGGTTTGACTGAAAGAAATACAAAATCTGAACGGGGGGCTAGTGAATTAATGTACGTGTTCCGCACTCTCGCTGGAATATCTCTGCAATGGAGCGAGCTTAAGTTTAACTTTCGATTGCATGATATAGCCCAGCACAACACCTCCGTCAAACATGTTGCCACTTGTTTGTACCATTTTCAAGAAGGACGATGTGTTTTTTTCGATTTCAAGAAGCATAGAACAAACAATGGATGTATTTTATGAACATGTATCCATGCTGGAAGTAGAAGTAGATGTTAGGAATGAGATAGAGATTATTATCTAATATGCATCCGATGAAGCATTGCATGAAGCCTGTTGATGATCACAGGCTGTTGCTGGGGCTGCAGAAACGGTCTTTTATTTTAGTTTTGTAGGCAGACCATGCCGGCCTCAGAGAGCTAAACTTGGGCCTGCGACCATAGTTTTACTGTATTTTGTTTTTGAAGGGGAGGTTTGTGTGAGTCTGTTGGATCGGAGTCGGACATAAACTCCGTAATAAATGTAGTCTACATTTCATAAGAGGTGTGAAACCTGAGACCTGAGAACTAAATGCTTATATAATCTGTAGTTGTATTTGTGTTGTTGATTTATTGTGTGAACGAGGCGATACAGAGAAGGTCAAGCTGTCATTATTAGGCTGTACTGTTGGAGTGGGAAGCAGGCCTATTGTTTTGGGATATGTGTGGAGTCAGGTGGTCCGTGAGTGTCTTTTTATTGGTTAAGTGTCCTTGGTATGGAAAAGTTTGAGAAACACTGCGCTAGTGGATTGTCAACGGGGGAGCCTCGCTGTGAGGAAATTATACAGATGGCTAGTCCGCCCCTGAAAAATGTCTATGAACACGTTATTATTAATAATAGTCAGTACTCGAGATGAGGGGGGATGGCATTTCAACATTAATTTTGCGCATTTTGAGTAAAATACTGTGGGCGAGGGAGCACGCACACACGCAGTGACATTTTTACCAAGTCACTGACGCTATACTATGCGAGTGCCCTAGAGGGCGCCAGAGCGCCGTGATGCACCTGTTTGATCGATGCCAGAAGCGCAGGTAACGGTCATCACAATGGCCAAGCAACCAGGAGGACAACGCAATCTGAGGGACAACATATTTAGAAATACTAAAAAAAACATTTCAGGTAAGTCAAGAGTCAGTAATCTTAGTCATTACTCACTACTTTAGTCACCAAAGGTGGAATCTATGGACGTAAGCAGCAATAACAACTTAGTTTGGAGTTTAGCTACGTTTTTCTCTCGTGTTAGCTAGCTGGTAAGACTCAAAACTGTTGATGAAATGATACCACCAGCACCAGAAGAGCTGAAAGCCCTCCTTCAAGCAGTGAACACTCTGGTCATCTCCACAGCTGAGTGTGAACGTGGGTTTAGTCAGATGAACATTTTAACCACAACTAGAAGCTCCCTAGAGGTAAAAAGCATGTCAGCCTTGCTTTTCATCAAGTGTGTTGGCCTCCACTGAACAAGTTCAGACCCGAGGTATATGTCAAGACTTGGCTTCAAAGCCATTGCTTAGCTAACAATCCGAAAGCAAGAGCCAGAAAAATTGAGACCAAAAAGCATGAATATGAAAATCTTTGGAAACTTATATGAGATGGGGGAGAGTGGAGGAGGCAGCCATTGACAACATTGGTCCTATTTTGTATTATCTGTATAATCTTTTAATATATTTTCATATTTTGTAAACAATTTCAATTTGCACTTCATGCCCTGTTGAAAAAAGTAACATTGGGAATGTTAACATAAAATATTTGTATTTGAACTGCAATAAAATGATGACGGATCAATATTTTTCTAATTTTTTTCCTCAAATTTTTCAATCGAGTGGCCCGTGGTGGTGGTGGGGTTATGGTATGTGTCACGGTTGAGTGAAGGAAGCAGGACCCAAGCGCAGATAACTTTGATAAACCTTTATTTCAAGGCTAAAATGGAACGAATACAGAAAAACACAGAACACTCACCGGTGAAGTCCGTCACCAACAAAAGAAGCACCGACACTGAACACAGCACGAGACAAGACTAAATACAGGGAGGGATAATTACAAGACACAGGTGAACACAATCGGCAAACGAGACACAGGTGAGGAGGGAGGAGAAAAACACAAGAGCCACAGGTGAACACAATTAGCTAACGAGACACAGGTGAGGAGGGAGGAGAACACACAGGGACACTAACGACAGGAGGAAAACATGACAGAGAACAGTGAAAACACCCAAACCTAGACAGAACTGTGACAGAACCCCCCCCTCAAGGGACGGATTCCAGACGTCCCTAAACCCCAACACAAAAATCCAAAAAAAAATCCAGCAGGGTGGGTGGAGGGGGTCCGGAGGAGGGACGTATCCCTAGGCCACCAGGGTGGGTGGAGGGGGTCCGGAGGACGGGACTAAGCTGACCGCCCAGGAGCCCAGTAGGGGACCAGGAAGGGATCTCGGGCGGACGGCCCGGGGGCAAGGCAGAGTCCATGGTGGGGGTCTCGGGCGGACGGCCCGGGGGCAAGGCAGAGTCCATGGTGGGGCGAAGGCCACAGCGGGCGAACTCAGGGGGCCGAGCATGAGGGCGAAGGCCGCGGCAGGAGGAGTCAGGGGGCCGGGCTCGAGGACGAGGGCAGCGGCAGGAAGAGTCAGGGGGCCGGGCTCGAGGACGAGGGCAGCGGCAGGAAGAGTCAGGGGGCCGGGCTCGAGGACGAGGGCAGCGGCAGGAAGAGTCAGGAGGCCGGGCCCGCGGACGAAGACCGCGGCTCACAGAGGGTCGGGATCGAGGGCGAAGACCAGACAGCTCCGGAGGCCGGGCAGGACCCGGTGTCGGCCGGACAGGAACCGGAGCCGGCGGGACAGGCTTCGGCAGGATCCCCCACGGAAGAGGACCAGGAGTTGGCAGGACCCCCAGCAGGAGAGCGGTTGGCGGGACCTCCGACGAGACAGGACAAAAGGTTGGCAGTACCCCCGGCAGGAGAGTAGACGGCGGGACCTCCAACGGCACAGGACACAGGGTTGGCAGTACCCCCGGCAGGTGAGTAGACGGCGGGACCTCCAACGGAACAGGACATAGGGTTGGCAGGACCCCCGGCAGGAGAGTAGTCGGCGGGACCTCCAACGGGACAGGACATGGGGTTGGCAGGAACCCCGGCAGGAGAGTAGTCGGCGGGGCCTCCAACGGGACAGGACATGGGGTTGGCAGGACCCCCGGCAGGAGAGTAGTCTGCGGGACCTCCAACTGGACAGGACATGGGGTTGGCAGGACCCCCGGCAGAGGGCTAGTCTGCGGGACCTCCAACTGGACAAGACATGGGGTTGGCAGGACCCCCGGCAGAGGGCTAGTCTGCGGGACCTCCAACTGGACGGGACATGGGGTTGGCAGGACCCCCGGCAGAAGACTAGTCTGCGGGACCTCCAACTGGACAGGACATGAGGTTGGCAGGACCCCCAGCGGAACCTCCAACGGTACAGGACATGGGGTTGGCAGGACCCCCAGCGGAACCTCCAACGGTACAGGACATGGGGTTGGCAGGACCCCCGGCAGAAGACTAGTCTGCGGGACCTCCAACTGGACATGAGTAGGGGCTTGAGTGGGGACTCGAGAGAGGGCTTGAGAGGGAACTTGAGAGGAAACTGGAGAGTGGACTCGAGAAGGAACTCGAGAGGTAACTCGAGAGGGGACCTGAGAGGGGACCTGAGAGGGGACTTGAGAGGGGACTTGAGAGGAGACCTGAGGGGAAACTTGAGAGGTGACTCGAGAGGGAACTCGAGAGGGGACTAGAGAGGGGACTTGAGAGGGAACTCGAGAGGAGACCTGAGGGGAAACTTGAGAGGTGACTCGAGAGGACACTGGAGAGTTGACTTGGGAGGTGACTCGAGAGGACACTGGGGAGTTGACGTGAGAGGGGACTCGAGAAAAGACTCGAGAGGGAACTCGAGAGGGGACCTGAGAGGGGACTTGAGAAAAGACTCGAGAGGGAACTTGAGAAAAGACTCGAGAGGGAACTTGAGATGGGATGAGGGAAGGGACTAGAGAAGTGACTCGAGGAGGGACTTGAGAAGTGACTAGAGGTGGGACTGGAGAAGGGACTAGAGAAGGGACTAGGACAGCTGGGGCCAGAGCTAAGGCTGGAACCATGGCTGCTGGGGCCAGAACTGGGGCTGGAACCATGGCTGCTGGGGCCTGTACTGGGGCCGGAACTATGGCTGTGTGGGCCGGTTCTGTAGCCGGAACCATGACTCTTGGGGCTCGGATTGCTAGCCTGGACTTGCGACTCCTTCTCCTAGAAGCCGCCTGAAGGCTCCGTGGACCTCCAAAAGCCAGCCGAGTTCCAGAAAACGCCTCTTGGACAGGAGCAGGAACTGGGGCGGAAGCACTGGTTGACTCCAGACGGAACACACCGAGACGTTTATAGTCCGCAGGCTGGAAATCACACGCCCAGATGAAGTTCAACATCCAGTCAGGTAAGAACTTCACCAAGTCCGGTTTCTCCATAGCCAACCGGTGCGCCTCTACCAGAGCGGCCTCCTTCTGCCGAACACTGGACGCTCCCCTCCACCAATCATAGCAGCAAGCCAAAGCAAATGAAAAATGCTGTAATTCCACCTCAAATGGGTCATCTGCTGGGTCCATCTCTGGTCGGTGCTTTCTGTCACGGTTGAGTGAAGGAAGCAGGACCCAAGCGCAGATAACTTTGATAAACCTTTATTTCAAGGCTAAAATGGAACGAATACAGAAAAACACAGAACACTCACCGGTGAAGTCCGTCACCAACAAAAGAAGCACCGACACTGAACACAGCACGAGACAAGACTAAATACAGGGAGGGATAATTACAAGACACAGGTGAACACAATCGGCAAACGAGACACAGGTGAGGAGGGAGGAGAAAAACACAAGAGCCACAGGTGAACACAATTAGCTAACGAGACACAGGTGAGGAGGGAGGAGAACACACAGGGACACTAACGACAGGAGGAAAACATGACAGAGAACAGTGAAAACACCCAAACCTAGACAGAACTGTGACAGTATGGGCAGGCGTATGTTATGGACGACGAACACAGGCCACTCGATTCACAACATTACCCTAACCCTAACCCTACCCTTACCCCTACCCCTCACACCAGATACTGCCTGGTTTTCGGACCCCCCCCAGACCCCCCCAATAAAGCAAAACTGCACGTTTCAGAGTGGCCTTTTATTGTGGCCAGCCTAAGGCACACCTGTGCAATAACCATGCTGTCTAATCAGCATGGTAGATTCAAAAAGATACAAAAAGGGCTTCTGTATTCTCATCTAACTCTCGACAAGAAAGACATTAAGTGAATTATTGAATTATGCTTTAAGGTTGCATCAAATAAGCATCCATCTCTTTATAGTTAACTCTTCCTCTGAGTTAGGTCTTATTGATCACGTGTCTTTACCGTAGTGTCACTTTAGACAGTATTCCACTTTCTCATGAAGTCCTTTGAATCATTTTGAACACACACTCATCACTGCAGCTGAAACGCTTGACCACAGCCTCCAGTTTTAGCTGATGCGGTGGTCCCACATCGTGAACATCACCCTGAGGACGTGACCTGCTTCACGTAAATAAAAAGCCTCCACCACACAGACTGTCAAATGCTAATGATGTGTGGGAAATGAAAAAAACTGTTACCACATTGCTTCTAAATGGAGACCGAACACACCAGTTCCCATGTCTTGCTTACGTCCATTCTGCTGACTCGTGCATTTCCACTGTCAGACCACATCCTTCAACAACACATAAATACCAATGTTCAAGATAATGTTGAAGAGCATTCAGCGTCACATCAGAGAGAGATAAGAAAAATGTTGCGCCCAATGGATTTCATTGTTTTGATCTCTTGTGCGGTCCTCCTCATTGTCCAATCATGTGAGTAAAACACTCTTTGTATTTCATTTACTTTGTGATATCTACCTCACTCATGTAAGCATGCAGAATGCACACTTTCAATATTACAGTGCAGCTGAGTCAGAGTGTTAACATTTATTTGGTTTACCATTTATTGATTCATTTCTATACTTTTTTCAAAATGATTGAACTGTTATTATTGAATTATTGTTCTTTCAGGTCATGGTTCTGAGATTATTGGTGGGAAAGAAGTGGCTCCCCACTCGCTGCCTTTCATGGCTCTGATGCAGCCTACGTACTGTGGAGGGATCCTGGTCCATCCGAAATGGGTCCTGACTGCTGCCCACTGTAAAGAGTAAGAGCATGATCCAAACATTCCTATGAACTAAAACTAATGTATAAACTATACTGGTGATAAATGTTTTATATCATATTATTATCATTTTCATCTGAATGAAGAAATGATTTTGCACTTTGGTAAAAAAGTAAAGTTAACCTGAAATACTATTCATGGTTTGCACTGGGGTTCATTTTCCATTTGTAATAGCAGCTCTTGAACACGCACAAATAACAGACATGAGTCCGACATAGACTTCAAAAATGCACTTCAGGACAGAGACTGAAACCTTTTCAGAGTAGGATGGCCCAAGTATTGGATACAAGTCAGATTTCTAAAAGCGAAATTCTGCCTGTATGAATTTAACGCTACTGAAGATACATTTTAACATTTATTGTAAACTCTGTTTTCTTCTCCCTCAGCATTAAGAAAGTGATTCTGGGAGTGCACTCCATTAAAGGAAAGGAACAAGCTTCCAGGCAGGTCCGCAAGGTGAAGAGTTTTCCTCATCCCAGCTATGATGCAACAAAGAAGATCAATGACCTCATGCTGCTCAAGGTAAGTTGTAAACACGTAACTAAGTTGAAGCAAAGGTGCAACAATCTGCAGTCTATGAGACAGTTGAAGATGATTCAGGCACATATTGTTTGATCTTAATATACGCTTTTTGGTTTGGTAACGCCGGAGAGAATGTTATCTGTTCATGTTCTTTAAATGTCCCAAGTCAAAGTGAATGGAGTTGAATTAGCTGGCATCGACTATGATCGTAATGATGATTGATAATTATAACTTGAAGGAAGTACATTTAGTGAAAGTTTCATCATTTTCAAGTGTTAATAAGCGAATACCCTGGAACCGAGGAGACTCTGAAAGAACACGCCCATTGGCTACACATCAATATATGATTGGTTGATCAAACTGTCAGTCCAAACGTACGCTCTCATTCAGTGCAACGGCCAGGGCATTCGATCAAGGATGTAGAATACCTTGTTGAAGGATATTCTACCCAGAGACCCAGAACAAGATCTGATTGGTTGCTTTCTTTTCTAACACAAAACCACTGAAATGCGTAGAGCATGGTCCGAGAAGGACAAACAAATCAACGTAACACTGTGATATTACAGATCAACAACACAGATACCATTCTCATTTATTCATTTTATTACATTTTATTTATATAATTCAATCCATTGTTTTATCTGAGTGTTCCAGGGTGTTCTCTGAATACCTTGAAGGCCCTGACGGTTCGCCCCTGCTGTCTTGATGATTGATAATTATAACTTGAAGGAAGTACATTTAGTGAAAGTTTCATCATTTTCAAGTGTTAATAAGCTGCTATAGCCTATAAGTACAATCTATGCAGGACACCAACATAGGGAAATGGCACAACACATCAATGAAGACAAAGAGCATTAATGTCACAACAAGCCTTACATTTCTCAAAGACAACATACAGCTGGTCAGCATCACATTTCTCTTTTTTTATTATATCAGCTTGACAAACCGGTGATGCAAACCAAGACGGTGAAATGTCTCCCTTTGGGGGACACCAACAAATATCCAGCAGCTGGCACCAGCTGTCTGGTGGCTGGATGGGGGAAAACAAACCACAATGCCACGACTCGTTCAGATGTCCTGAGGTCTGTCCATGTGACCGTGATCGATAGAAAGAAGTGCAACTCTCCTAAGAATTACAACGGGAAGCCTCTCATCACCAGCGGCCTGATATGTGCTGGGTCAGTCGGGAAAGAGGTGGCTGATACCTGTGGGGTGAGTGCATTTTGATTCTTTTGTAAAGCAAGAAACCCCTTAACTCATGCGTAAGTATGTGTCTTAATATGCAATGTTGTGTATTTATGATCTCTCCAGGGGGATTCGGGAGGCCCACTGGTGTGCAATGGAGCCCTGGTTGGTGTCACTTCTTTTGGAAAGGTTGATAAGCGTGGCATAAAACAATACCCGGGTGTGTACTCTTTTATCTCAAAGAAACAAATCCTCTGGATCAAGAAGACAATGAAGAAGTCTGAAATATAGCCCAGTTCGTTAACGTCTGTGTATGTGCTAATATTATGCTACATTCACTTTATCCTGCTTACTGTAGAAGGAAGAAATGTCATGATATGTTTTTTTGAATGATTTTTCTAAATCTATATATAAAAGCGCTATATTTTCTTAAGGTGAAAAAAGCAAACTTCCAAAGCAATCCGCCAACCGGAAGCTTAAATATACTATAACTCAAGTCGTATGGATATTTTATAATTAGTTTGATGCTCATGTATGCCGCTTTGTTTCCTCGTCATTATAACGGCATGAAAACCCAAAACCAATGACATTTTATTCTGAGACATCCATATCTCTTTGTTTCTTATTTGTAATGTTGTATTACTGTTAGAATAGGTTCCCATTACAGAAGCTGTAGTTTCACACATTGATGGCATCAAAGATTTGTGTTTCAGTTCTCTGTTCTCTGTTCCTGTGAGCTCTGTGTCTGAATAAAACTGATGTTTCAGGAAACATGACGGCGCATGCTGGTGTTGTTCTCTCTTGCTGCTCTTGAGGTTGTCATAACGCCGAAACGCTTCCTGCATGAGACCATTACAGTAATACCTATACTATACTACTATAAAGAACAAACAAGCTGCTGATGGTGCACTTACTTAGACCACACCACAAGAGACAAATTCACACGGTATATCTTAAGACCCCCACAGGAAACGTGCAAAGGAAAGGGCGCATGAGTCTTGCAACATGCCTTCATTCAAATGCAGTGACACGTAATACATATTCCCACATCCAGCAAAAGGAAATCTTTGCTGTGGTAATCAAATCAGTCATATTTTGAAAGGATTGATCATCAGCTTCGTTGTCTTTCTTATCTTAAACACTGTTGTTCTCTTGTATTGCTGTGGGCTGAGAGCATGGTGTGCTCTCCTAAATTCTTGTGGGTTTATCGTTTCACACACAAATCAGTTTAGCCTAATAACATCTGAGTCAGACACCCGGCCGTTATGACCTACGAATGACTATCAATGTTGCACTGATGCTCAGTCACCACCAGGTGGTGCTCTCTACTGCATTTAGTGATGCAGTCATGCTAGTCTTTACAACAGTTCAGTGTAAATGGTTAAATGTAGTATCTAACTTACAACTGATACAAAACTGATACAAAAGGTTAATTGCAATACACATCCGTGGTTGCATTTAATACAATACATTAACAATAAAAGTTTTTTTAGGTCATTTTAAAATGACTTAAAAGTAAGTAATTTTGAACTAATTAAAATGTTAGGCTGATGAAGACGCCAGAGGAAAATGGTTACATTTCATCCTGAGGGAAACATAAGAATGTTTATTCCAAATGTCAGAGCAATCCATGAAACAGTTCAGAAAGTCAGAGGATCCTAATTTTGATTCATCCTCTGGGCTCCATGAATGTCTGAAGCTAGTTTAATGGACATTGATCCAATAGTTGTGAGGATATTTCAGTTTCTAACAAATTGTCGGGCCGACTGACTTTGCCCTCCAAGGAGCCACATTGCAAGCATGACTGAATTCATTTCAGTGCAGGAAGTCAAAGAAACAACAGAAGAAAATAAAAAGTTCTCGCCTTGGCAACTGACCTTCTCTTGTAAAGCTGAAGGGGGACAATACGTTACCACACCCATGCATTTCCAGTTGGTCTTTATTTGAAGTGAATTATCACTGACCAACCATCTGCACGTTTGTTTTCATGGCCACCAACAAAAGCTCAGGGTCCACCACCTCACTGCCGACGAAACTATCAAACCTCACCACGCTCTTATCAACTTATTTTGTCAAGTGGATGAATGCAAACGTGTTTATGTATGGAGGATAGCAATTTCTGCGATAGAGATAACTGTCTCTCACACACACACACACACACACACACACGCACACACACACACACACACACACACACACACACACACACACACACACACACACACACACACACACACACACACACACACACACACACACACACACACACACACACACACACACACACCACCAGGATGGGCTGCCCACCTTGCCTCACCAGAGATCCCTCCCTTTCCGGGGGACCTATGGGACCTTATTACGGAAAAAGTATGTATTGAAGTCAATGGAGAGAGAAAGTTTATCTTTTGATCCCGTTTGAATTGTGCCACGAATTACACATATGATGTTTGTCAATTTAAAAGATAATGTTGCAAGTCAAAAAAATAAAAATGTGTCGTAAAACTGTGAAGTAACACTTTTTTTGTGTGAAACCGCTCAATGAACTACATCTCCCGTCTCGCACCACACACCCAGACGGCCGCCACGTTGCAACATTTCACTCCTTTCTTTCAGAACGAGGTGAAAAGTATTAAAAGAGGTGAAAATCACTACAAGTCTGGGCACGTTGAGAGCTGTACACACACACAAGGGGAGTTAGTCGGTTCCTAAGAGCCAGCTTGCGGGACCGGGACTCTGGGATTTGTAGTCTTTCTAGTTGCGTATTTTTCTGTTGTGTTTCTCAAGGATGGTACAGTAATGGTATGAATTTGGCTTTCTGTCAAACACCTTGATAGCTCTCTTGTACAGCTGTTCTATGGGTTTCAGGTTTGTGGCACAAGCAAACGACCAGTTCGTAAAACAGTATTCAATGTGGGATAGAATCATACAGTGGAGGTATGACTTTGCACGCGCGCGCAGTGCAGAAGTGTCTGAGGGAGACGGTGCAGTTCGGGGTGGAGGGCAGCAGCATAAAACACCAACACGTTCTCACTCCCAACCCGTCACATATTGACGGACGGTCAGGGCCCCTCCCCGTCACTCTATTACGGACAGGATACCCCTTGGAAGTCAGTTTTCAAAGGGCAGGGCGTCCCATAGACCTTCATAGACCTCCCATAGCGTTGATATTAGACGCCATGAGAACGCTGCCCGACGGTCGGTTTATCATTGTCAATATTAATATAATAATTATGTATCACACTCGATTTCGCCGATTTTCTTGTTGCCCCAGCTGGTCGACACCTTTTAGCAGAAACAAAGGCAACATTAATGTATTAAATCAATTTTAATGCATGTGTGTGGTTGTGGAATTAATGGACGTGCCGTTGTGTGATTGCGCAACGCAATAATTTACAAACTCTTCAACTACATTGCAATTATATTGAAAAACATTTTAGAAGGCCTCACAAAATACTTTAATGTCAATTTAAATTTAAATGTGAAGGGATGTGTGTAATGTGGTGATTATTATTCACCCGCGGTCGTGGCCACGTATTAATATTTTTCTCACCAATGTCACCAGGGGGGCTCCGTACTACGTACTATTCATTATGAAGTTATTATTGATTTCTTCCACCTCAGAATCCAACGGCTTCAGGCACACTTCTGTGTTGGGACCCCTGATCATAATGGATCCATTGCAACAAAATGCCCACAATGCATCAGATGTTTCCATTGCTGACCAAGGTTAAGGAGTATTTATTTATGGTATTTGTCTGGAAGTTTTGTTCAAAACTTGCCATAAGACTAACGTTGCGAAACATTTTCTCAACAGGAAGTCCAGTCTAAGATTGGTGGATGACACCATATGCAGATTAAAGTTGTCTATAATCTCTGTATAAATAAAACTGTTCTTAACTCCTGTTGAGTATAAAACGAGTATCTTTACTTCATATGAAGGTCCTACTGTGTCCATCTGTCCCATCAGTAGAATTTTACTAATTTTGTGTGACTTGTCATTTAAAGATACGGTCAATTATAATGTAACCTTTAATGGCCATGTGAGTCGGAGTATAGCCCCTGAATCTTTCTTTCACTTTCCATTTTACATTGAGCTCTGCACATGATACATATTCTGACATTACATATACCACCAGATTTAAAAGCTATTGGTGATCTGTCTGCTATTACAACTATGGCAATTATTTATGTTGAGCCTCATTTGAAAAGACAATTCTGATCTGAATTTATTTTCTGGCCACTCATGCCTGCAGTTGAATGTAGCATAGTTTACTTTCTGGACATGAATATAACCTCAATAGGGATGGCCTGCATGGCACGTGTTTATGCAGTTAAAGGATGACATCATAGCAACACAACTAATATTCACGTGTGTGGATATTTTCTCACACTGAATAGAACTTAAATGAACTGAAACATTTACCTTTTTCCCTTACCTTGAGTTTCCATTAGGTCAAAGATATAAAAATAACACATTTGAATAGGACAGGACATCTGATAAAGGAATACTACCTTCCCCCAAATGATCATTTGTTTAGAAATGACTCCTTTTAATTCTCAAAGAGAACTTTTTCTTGCATGACTTGACGTTGAACAAAGAATCCCAACGTATACATATATTAATGTCAATATATATAACAGCAAAACTAAATCAAAACATCAGTAAGACAACCCATGCACTATGATCCTCAGGTGTTTTAAATAAGAATTTAAGGTAGTCACACAGGATAATACATTTAATAAGAAATGTGATTTTGTGCTGTTGATGAAGCTGAATAAAAATGAATTGGGTGTAAGGACTAATGTGATTGGATGCTCCCCATGCTGTAATCAGTGTGCTAGCTGCTGCAGCTGGGACTGTTGACAGGCACCAGGTGAAAGACGTTATCTTGATGAATGCCTCTCAGGAACAAGGTATAAGAACATGCACTGTGTCAGTAGCAAACATTCGGTCATGATGGTTTCATTTTGTCAAGGTGCACTGCTTCTGAGCCTGGCAGCTGCCATGGCGGTATATGCAGGTAAGACTGGAAACAATGGAAACAATTAAAGCCATGTTATTATCCTTGACTCAAATAATTGAGTCTAAACTTAATTTATTTGTGTTGCAGACATGAAAGTGGACTGTGGGCCAGATTTTGTGACGCTGATGTGGACAGAAAGCCGACCCCAGGCCGACACGTCGCTTCTCCGTCTGGGTAACTGTTTCCCAACTAGCTTCTCAGCAGGAGAGGCTTACTTCTATGTGGATCTCACTGACTGTAACTTTAGGAGACTGGTATGTGTATATATATTTTAAACCTGCAAGCTGTGAGTCTGCTATATTTCCTACAGTTCTCTCAGGGGGATCTTTGTCTCTCTAACAGGTCACCGGGGATGCACTGGTGTACAGCAATGATCTGACCTACGTTGCTTCTGCGGATTCTTACAATTTGGCCTTCACCCACCCAGTTGTATGTGCATATGAGAGGTTAGTGTTCATACCAACATAAGGTGCTAAAGGGTGACACTACCCTTGACTAACCATTCCAATTTGGCATTTTCATGGCCTGGGAAAGTTCAATTTGATAATAAGCTTCTCCCTCTCAAAGCCACCAACCATGGAAGTCCGTCTCAAACTTGTGATGTCATCAGGTATAAAGTCTGAAGTTGCTATGTAGACAATGAATGGGAGACTGATTTAGGGAATCTACAGCCTGTTTCTGTTCTATTCCCAAATTAACTTTATCTATTGAAATATTCTCATCAAAAAATGTACCCATTTACTGAGAAAAATCCCTAAGGTACACTGTGTTGTTCCCAATTCATTGTCAATTGAGTTTTTCCCATAGTTTTAATTCACACATTTAAGTTCACTCTAGTTTTTTGCATTTTGGAGGAAGTCTTTCGACATAGGAGTAACAGTTTATAACTAGAGAATGCAATTCCTGAAGAAATTGCTAGTGGGAATACTTTATGCGGACGTTGAATGCTATGCTGAAATGTAATGTGTGAGAAGAAAGTGAAGAACTTTTAGATTGAAATGATACATGAACACTGGGGGCTTGAATTTGTGATAAGAGAAGAAAAGAAAGCTTGGAAAAGTAGCAGAATATTTGAACTGCAAACTATTGAACTAAGTTGATGGTGAATGATCTGTTGCCATGGCAACGGTATTTGACACCCCATAATACGCTTCGATATGTGGATGGCTTCATCGTTACAAAACCTGTGAAGTTTGGAGCATTTTCACTGAAGTCATGAGAACCATGTTTCATGGTGAGCATTGTGTTGCCATGGCAACAGCATTTGAATAAATCTCAAAACTGTCCTGTAGATGTCTTCACGGCTGGACTGTTGGCACAAATGTGAAGTTTGAGCACTTTTTGACCATTTTCATAGGAGTTATAGCAATATTGTGTTTTATTGCAAGGGATGCGTTGCCATGGCAACAGCTTTTGAGGAAAATTCACTAATGGCACACAGACATGTTGAGGGCTGGACCATTAACTGTCATATGAAGTCTGGTGGTGTTTTGACCATTTTCATATCAGTTACGACAACATCGTGTTTTATGGCGAGAGATGAGTTTCCATGGAAATGGCATAGGATAAACCCCATAATTCTCATAGAGCTGTTGAGGGCCGGACCATTATCTGAAGTCTGGTGCTGTTTAGACCATTTGCCTAGGTATCACGACAACATCGTGTTTTAAGGCGAGGGATGCGTTTCCATGGAAACGACATATGGTGAGATCTCAGATTTGGCATAGAGCTATTGAGGCACGGACCGGTGATATACAAGTGAATATTGGGGGGCGATTAGAGCGTGTCCATTGGAGTTACAGCGACATCGTGTTTTATGGCGAGGGATGCGTTGCCATAGTAACATCAGATTTGATGTAGAGCTTTTCAGGGCCACAGTGTTAACCATTATGTGATGTTTGGTGGCGTTCTGAGCGTGTCAGTGTTTATATTTGCGCTAACAACATTATGAAACACCTGTGCTTGAGCCCAGAGATCAAAGGTTTCCATGGTGATGTGCAGTAATCAGTGAGGAGAGCCTTTCCATTGTTCTGAATGAGATAAACATCTTGCATGTGAACGTTTTGTTGAATAAGCGTAACGGATATCGGTGAAATTTCAACGTGTGAAGCATCTCAAGAACCCTTGGCATCTGAAGTGTGCTTTTTGTGTACTTTCAGGTCAATGTGCCATTTTTGACTAACTAAAGGTGTGAGGAAAGATGAGCCTGAATGTACAATGGGCTTTAATGGAGCTACGAGATGTTTTCTCATGAAAAATTATGTCTCAGGAGTGTAGGGTTTGGCAGGTTTAAAAAATATATATGAAGGCAAATTTCAAGCTGTCCTCCACTCTAGCTGTGAAATCACGCACTCTAGCCTTAACGAGCTGCGCAATACACACTAATGTTAAAATCTGAAGAAGGCCTCTTTACCAAGTTCTTCTGAGCAATGTTTAATATTTCTAAAAGTATGAATCTGATTTAAAAGTTGTTTAATATGAATAATGTCAGAAAGACGTGTAACATTTTAAAGTTGGAATGAGGTTTCTGAGTGAAAGTATGAAGGAACAGTTAGCAGTTGAAGTCGCATGACGTTTTTCAAGTCCGAAGAGTTTCTCTTGACTTCCATGTTAAAAATTTGATGAATTATGGGATGTATCTCGGAAAATAATGAATGAGAAAAGTAATAGCAATCGATTCCTGAACCATTTGAACGGAGTTTCTGCGATGTGGGAGAAGAAGCCGGACAAAATAACCCGGCGGAATAAGAATAAAGAATTAATTCGTAGGAGTAAACAAGCTTGCACTAATAAGTTCAATAGTTTCACTTTGCAGCATTTTCTGTACCCTTCTGCTTTATTTTTTTGCAGGCCCAAAGATTGGTATGCTACGATCTATGCCCCGGTGTTTAAAACCTACAGTCTAGGAGATCTGCAGTTTAACATTGGCCTCATGAATGGTGGGTAAACAACATGAGAAACTCTCTACGAACGGCAGCTCTCCCTGACTTTTGTAACTTAATGACTCTTCTCCTGTTTACTGCCGTAGACGACTTCTCAGGCCCTGCTGAATCTACACGCTTTCCTCTGGGCTCCATCATCCCCATCATGGCTAGTGTGGTGCAGGAGACCCATCAGCCCTTGCTGCTGCTTCTTGAGGAATGTGTAGCTGCTACCACACCAGAGCTGTACCCTGAAAGCACCATGTACCCTATAATCTCCAATAAAGGGTACTCATGGCAATGAGCATTGATTTCAAAAATATATTTTGATCGAAACCTTGGTAGTAATGCTAATACATTTTCTTTAACCCAACAGCTGTCTTTTGGAAAGTGTGTCGTCACGATCAAAATTCGAACCAAGGCAAAAGTCATCGGAGATCCGCCTATCACTTCAGACCTTTACGTTTGCTATGGGAGAAGAGGTAAATTGGCCTTTACACTTTTTTTTTTTCAGATTCAAGGTTTTATTCTGGAAACTGATTAATTGACGCCTATATTTCCCCTCTACTCAACAGGTCTTTATCCACTGCAAACTTTTGGCTTGGGATCCCAATGGTCTTGACAGCACTAAGAAAGCCTGCCACTTTGTCGAAGGGCATGGGTAACAAAATATTACTTTAATGTGTCAGAATTTGAATTGTAGGTTCATTATTTTACATGAGATGACTTATTCATCTTAAGCCCAGTCTACTGAAGATGCAGATGGATCCTATTCAAACTTTGTGGAATCTTTATTTGGAAGAGTTGAGATGCTCAATTATCTTGATGAATTATCTTTTCATCCAATCTTCATGAACTCAGTTGGGAGTTGCTGGACAACTTGGCCCAGAGCAATCTTTGTGACTGCTGTGAATCGAAATGCAAGTCAAGGAGGCAGAGGAGTGTTGCGTCAGGTATGTACACAACTTCTGCATTATTACACTTGTTAGGTTGACTTGTAATAAAATATATATTTTTGCAGAGAAACATGGAATGGTACAAAAAGCAGTCGTTGGGCCATTTACCATCACAGATGTGAATTCCTGAAGGTAAGGGTTTCGTATTGCAATATACATTTATTCTGAACGGCTATATTAAACTTTGTTCTCCCAACAGGAATGGATCCATTTCGCTGACTGGTTTCTTCAATCTGAATTTGGTTTTTATTCTTGGTTCTCTTTGCATTGCAGATTGTATGTGGCCAATAAAAAAAAATATATATATGTTTCCGAACCACTTAATTGAAGTTCTCAAATTATTCAGTTTAACTTTTTCTTTTGTGTGAAGTTTAAACTAAGCTGTATTACTGAATCTTGATGACCTGGTCTTCTTTCTGGGAACATTTCCTGGTCTATTCAATGTCATGAACTTTTTTTCCTGTGTCAATTTCCCAGAAATATTGATCACACTATCTTTGAAAGCAATATGATTACATTACACATTTTGTTCAAATTTCCAATCAACAACTCTTAACAGTTAATGCTTATCATGTAAGTATTTTTATTCTGTATTCTTCAAGCAGGTCAAGGCTAAACTCAGTGATTTTCCAAAGAATATTATGGCTGAACAATGAAGAGAATGGATTCAAAGCTTTTCAGCAATATACTCAATTGGCCCTTTCTGTTTTGTATATGGACTTGTTCCATAAGGTTCAACATTCTCTCTTTATTTCAGTTTTAATAGCAATCCAAGTCTTTGTAAGAATTGGAAGCATTAAACACTTTTGATTGTGGAGCGGAATTGATCCATCATTTGTAGCATCCAAGTGATGCTATTGTTATAGCCACCTAGATGACAGAGATGAGTGCTTAAGCCAGGCCTTGCTGTGTCAGTTTATTATTAACAACTAGATTGTCTTCTGATTAATCAGACATGGGTTTCTCTTACGAGGACTGAACCACTTCCGTGGAGAAATATACGCATATACGTACCCAATGTTTCTCCAAAAAGAGATGTCCAAGAAGGCAAATGTTGACTTCTTCTGTATGGATGTAACATGCAGGTAATCCTCACTGTCATATTGCACATCCACAACAATGTTTAAAATGGCCTGTGCCTCAGCAGTCATTTTAGATGTTGTCATGTCAATTAAAAGTTTATCTTTTTAACACTCAATCACAACATGCTGCTCCTGCTTGTTAGGTACTGGCCATACCTTAACAAAATAGCCAAGGGATTACCAGAGCTTCTGCCGTTGACAAATGAGGTCATTTCTTAGCGTGATGCATGCTAAAGCCCATACAGCAACATGCGAGGTACATAACATCTTTAATGCAAAGGACTTTTAAATGTTGTGCATGGCATGCCTTATTGGATATCAAAAACTTCTAAAGAAATGCTACATAACACTACTTGCGCTGTGTTACAGGTGAGATGGGGTGGCGGAAGTCAGGATGGGGCAGGAAACACAGTGGGAGAGGAAGTAGAGCAGGTATGTTATTAATGGCATTGTAACTGTATGGATGAAGAAGTCTTAATAGAAAGCAGTACAAATATGTATGTGTCATCTCAGTGACAAGCCTGTTGATTAGTTTAAAGCAGTGGTTCTCAACTGGTGGGTCGCGGACCCGTTTCGAGTGAGTCGCGGATGTGTGAGTGAAGAAAAAAAAATTGGAATTGTTTTTTCTTTTTTTGGGGAAAAAGTCAAACTTTTATTTTGAAGGCCCGATTTTCTAACACTGTGCATGCAGTCGGTGTTGGACTGGAAGTACCGGAGACCATAAACGGTTTTGAAAACTTCTGTCACGTAGTGATCATCTTCTCAATAAAATATCTTTGCTGATGTTTTTTCGAGTCTTCTGGCCAATCAGAATCAAGATTGTTGCCGGAAGTCCCCACGGAGAATAACTTTGCGGTATAACTCTTCTTTATACATCCATGGTTACAACTTCAGATAGAAATGAACACATAATGAAATATGACCCCCGGTCTGATGACTGACAGGTCACAGAACAATGGGAGCTATCTCCCCTTACCCACAATTTAAAGTAAGTCACACAGACTCTCTCCTCTTTACTCTTCTCGCAGCAAGCTGTCAGAACAAAGTGAAAAACAAACAATGGCATAAAATATTATTAACATGTCGGGTAGTGATAGATTTATTTATTTTCTTCTCAGAGTACCAGAATGCATAGTTTATGTTAGTATTACTAAAAAATCCCCCCAGACCCCCTGCTGGGGTTGGGTTTTCAGCATGTCTGCCTTTTTATACAGTTCAGCTTTGATTCCATCATCTCATTAAACCTTTTTTAAAAGCATACTTTAGTTCTGTGAAGGGATATAAGGGATATATGCACTGTACTTCACTTTTATTAATATTGTATGCTGAAAAGCGTATATATTACAGCACGATTTTTTGTTGAATAGATTTGAGTGCTTCAAAATGTTGGGTTGCGATATATTGACCAAGTAGAAAGTGGGTCCCGAGGCCTGACCAGTTGAGAAGATAGGCAGCTCATATGTTCAGCAACAATAAATGCATGCATATTGTAGGAAGTCAGTACACAAGTTTTCTCTTAAACCATCCAGTTCAAGATCTATCACGTGTAGGTAATATTGTTATGTAATGGTGACCGAACATTAATTGTAACATTCATTACAGGTGAACAGCTTTCTCTCCAGGGCAGCTCTGGTCACAAAATACATGACAAAAGCAGGTTGGTATTAACACTACACTGTGATAAGGCAGCCCTGATAGTATTTTACAGAGAGTTCCCTCCGTAAACACATTATTGGTGTATTACTTTACTGTTATTACCAGTTCAACAACCTTTTAGCGATTGGGTTTAGTCATGTCTATCAGGGTTCTCACTCAGTATTGCCTTTTTGATGCGAATACTTACTTTTTTGTTTGTGGATATATTTTTGTCTTTTTTAGGAAGAGTGAACATGCTCACTCAACGGGCCATGGGTTGGAACAGAAGGAAGAGGGACAACCTTCATCAGGTTTTAGCCCACAGATATGTCAAAGTCAGGGCAAATTACAATCTGACATTACATATTTATGAAGGATGTCTGCAATGTAACCTCATGGCTATATACATGATGTTCTACCTTATCCACACTTCCTCTTGCAAGTCAGATGGTGTCATGGAATGTTTCAACTGTGCTTCTGAAGGTCTTGTACTGAACACTGGTGTTCTTTGCATTATGGTGTTGCATGGCGCTTTTGCTCTGACATTTTCTTTTTTTTGTAAAGATCACAGAGAGGGCAAAGCTGGAAGCTGCCAGCTTCAGCGACTTGAAAAAGGAGCACAACCTTGATCAGGAGACCATACAGCAGTGGGTGTATGATGTCAGGCAATGGGCAGGTAAGACATACCACAGGTTTTCCATATATACATCTGTTAATTACTGTAAGTTTAGACACACAATATAAGTTGGCTATATGTTGAAACTGAGACTGTCACTGATTGTATCTCTTCTCCAATTGTTGTTTTGCAACTATTTAGAGAGAGTCTACGCCCCAGGGTGTACTGAAGGGCTGAGGGTGGATATTGAGAACATCACCGTCACTCTTTTGCGCAGGAAGCAAGATCTGTATCGTCAGCATGGTTTGCTGTCAAACGTAGTTATTGAAATTACACTTCAAAAACAACAAAAACATTCTGGTACCATGATACAGTTTTGTTTCCGTTTCAGTTTGCAGACAGCAACCAGGCAAGGCAAGGAAAGAGGAAGAGAATGACAGAGCTGAAGAAGAAGCTTCGCGAAAAAGTTGTGCAATACAACACCGGAGTGCAGGAAGAACAGATTGACGAGGAGTTGGCTTGCAGTCTGACAGAGGGCTACACCCTACCAGGGAGAGGCATGCAAATGGTAGGATAATTGCTAGTTTGGCTTGTTGTTTTTTTAGTCCATACCAAAATATCAGTTTATCGTGGGGCAGAAAAAGCAATGGTGATACCTGCAAATATATAATGTTTGTTATTAGTTTACATTATAGAGAACCAATGCTATCGCTACAAAGATTTGTGTCTCAGAAATGAAAATCATTCTGTAATAATATAATTTCTGAATAAATATTCCTTGTCCACTACTCCATTCCTTTCCTCAACCTAAAGGCAACACCTTCAGGTTGAAGAGGTCTGTCTTTGAGCAGGTAATGCTGGTCAGACGTTTGCAGGAGGAGCAGAGCATCCTGGTGAAAGAGATGTCGCAGCACATCATGTTCCTTCTGAAGGAAGTGCAAGAAGTGGAAGCACTGAGAGGACAGACTTTGGAGGGCATCAAAACCAGCAGTATGTCTGAGGTCTTACAATTTGAATATTTTCATCCACTCTTCAACACATTGCATGTCTTACATAAGTAGAACACATCTGTCACTGTGTCAGGCCGAAGTGAAATAGTAAATTACTGAAACTATTCATTATCAAGATCATAATCGATTATTTTCTGTCTATTGACTAATTGTCAAGCACTATATCAAACATTAATCAACATATCCCATTTGGCACCCAATATATAGTAACATCCTTCAGTTTAAGATGGATGTACCTACTTTGTAGTGTTTTTACATATGCAGCATTGTACAATGCAAAGGGATTTGCATTGTCATGGTTTGTTTACATTGTGTGGTTATTCCTCTACAGATTTCGGTGACCTGACAGAGGATGCTGCACACGGGCTCAAGAGTGTCCTCAGTCGGAGGTGGCACTTCCTCAAAAGCCAACACAAACAGGCTGTACATGCGTACAGCGGTGTAGCCGCTTTGGAATGCCATGATCTTCAATTAAAGCAGGACATTGAGGAGTCGGATGACAATGACTACACCCTGAGTCTGAGGAAGAAGACCTGTAAAGGTTTCTGCCAAGCCACACAGAGGCACTGGAGAGCTCTTTCACAAGCGACGTGTCACATCCACACGCTGCGCACGCCACCATAATAATGACAAAACACATTTAAAACACACTCAAAGCCATACAAAATAAAGACATTATAAAGCACTATATATGAGAACAATATGAAACTATGCATTTGTTTCGCCTGACTGAGTTCATAATAATGTGAAAATGTGTTTATATTTTGTACTTCCGTTTATTTAAAGCGCTTTGACTTGGTGATGTGTATGAAAGTAAATTGCCTTGCCTTTATATTAAACTGCCTCTTATTACTCAAACAAGTGCTATACAATGGTTGTTTTCTTGCCACTGCATTTTGTCATTCGTTGATTATGAACTATTAATGTGAATACATTGTAAATAGAGTTCATACAATAACATAATTCTTTATTAGTAACGTGCATAATGCAGGGTAAATACCAACACATTCTCACTCCCAACTCGTACTTCTAATTTTGTATTATTGTATAAACCACACAGTGTTATTTACTCAACAATAACACACAATTATTCTTGTGTTTGTTTGATTGTATAATGTCGCACTTTTGGAGTCCGTCAGGACCGAGGGTCGGAGCAGCTCATAGTAGTTGCTTTAGAGAATTTTACACCCGGAAGTAAGTATTCTCTCTTCTTTGCTTGACAAACCCTGTGATAGTCCTCAAGCTCTGTGATTGGATGTTGGAGTGGCAGTGCGCCGAGCGTCCAACAGCACTTTGAAATGGAATGGAACCACGGCAGACTGTCCAAAACTGGAGTCGGACGGGTCCACCCCCTCCCCCACCCCGTCACCACAACTACACTTGCTGGCTATTGTGTGTTTCACACATAGGTTTCGCATGTTCTATGGCACGACTCTACTGGGAATTGTAGTTTTAAAAGACGTTTTCGTATTTCCCGTAATAAGAAGTTGCCAGTATTAAACTGTGTACACCCCTAGAGGTTTAGGGTATACGAAACACAGTGGTGTTATCACATTTAAAACATATAATTAATAAATGGGTGAAAATTGCTTGTGCCCATAATGGGCAGCATTACCCACATGACAGCTAAGGTCAGAAGAGCTTTATTTAACTGGTCTTCTGTCTGTGACCCCTCCTGTTGTCCATTGATAAGCCTTGAAATATGCACTTGTCAAGGTTCAGAGGCACTTGACATTTTGCAAATATGGCAGTAGTCATCGATCATCTTAAGATAAGATAAGATATACTTTATTGATCCCAAGCGGGGCAATTTTTTCGTTACAGCAGCATGTGTAAAAGTTGGAAATATGCAGTGGTGTTTATTTGAAAATCATTTAGTATAATCACACAAATTCTATGTTTTATATTTAATAATTCTCTGTTCCTCATTTATTGGATGTTCAATACCTGACAAGGTCGGAGATGAAAAAGGTCAGAGATTAAAAACTTGGGTCACAGGTTCCTCAACAGTGCATTACAAGACATCTATCGATATGTGTGTATACCTCCACCATTAAACTGTCATATTCTGCACATTTCTTATACTATCTACATACATCTTATAAGAGTATAATAAATATGTATAATATCAGTTAAAATAAGTGCTTCAACTTAGTTAACATTGCTGGAAAGTTGATTGTCAAGTTCCAAAACAAACTATGCAACATATTAAACGTTAAGCACTTTGTCAGACTTAATATTTGTCTGTAGATACCCCCTGAAATAAATTAGGGTTATGCAGGTAGCGTAGAGTGGACCGGCTCCGTTTCCACGGCAACGGTGGCTGAGGATCATGGGTAAACTAGCCTTCCGCTGTCCAAAAAGACCACAAAAAAACGAGTAAAAAACCTTTGAAGCCCCTGTACTGGTATTTAGAAGTTATCTACTGGCACTTCAGCATAGCTTAGTTAACTAGGGAAAGAATAATAACACTAAATTCCTCCCATCAAGAGCTCCCCATCAAACACCGTATTGACTTTAAAATATTACTTTTCACTTTCAAAGCCCTCAACAACCTTGCCCCCACCCGTCGCCTCAGATGTTAGCTGAAGCTAACCTACTGCAGCCCATCAGGACAAAGCTCCGGACCTAGGGTGACAGGGCCTTTGCAGCAGCCTCCCCCACTCCCTCTCCAGCCACGTCAGATCCGCCAACACTCTCACATCATTCAAACAATCTCTCAAAAACATAGGCTGTGGCTGTGTCTCAATTCAGGGGTTGTATCCTTAGAAGGGTGCATTCGTAGACCGCACACGTCACTTCCGCCGAAAGAAGGCTGTCCCAATTTTTAAAAAAGACGAGACTCCTCCGAATGCGGCCCACGAATGTAGCCTACCTTTCCCCAATTTAAAGGATACATCTGATGTACACTCCGCGGCCTACCATATCCCAGGGTGCAATGCGCGCAGGGAAGAGGGAGTTTTTTTCAAATGAAATGGCTTCCGGTCTGATTGATTGATTGATTGAAAAGTTTATTAACAGCTTGTATATTGGGTACAGTACAGTACAGCTCAAAACATACAATTGTTAAGGGGATGCAGACCAGAGAAAGACTTTCGTCTTGTTTACATCAGGGTCCCCCATTTCCAATTCATCATATCATTTAAGACATGTAAGACATATTTGACAAACAGATGGGTTATTTACAATTTACATACAGGTGGTTTTTTACATACAGATTTCTTATTTACAATTTTAATTTTAGATTTCATTCTAATACATCCTAACCGGACATTTAAGACCAACCAAGTCTACAGATATACAGTTAGTAACAGAGTCTAAAATGCGAGTATATACATAGATGGGGGGGGGAAGCTGTCCATTGTACGACAGGTTGAGATTTGTACCATTACCGGGGCCAGTTTTGCAATGCTCTCCCCCGAAGGTGCTCTTTAAGAGAGGCTTTGAAGGTAAGTACAGTTTTACTTTCCTTTACAGTTGTGGGAAGAGCGTTCCACCTTGATGTGGCATCATTGCGAAATGTGTATTCCCCCTTTTTTGTGCCAAATCTGGGTTTCACATGATTTGTGGAGCTCCCTCTGGTGTTATGATCATGGTATTCACTGACCTTTGGGAAGAACTTTGACATGTACATGGGTACCATAGAGGTGTAGTGGATCTTGTAGACCATGGGTACCATAGAGGTGTAGTGGATCTTGTAGACCATGGGTACCATAGAGGTGTAGTGGATCCTGTAGACCAGGCCCATTGCAAGAAGCTGTACTCTGTCGTCTACTCTAAGTCATCCTAGGTTGTCAAAGTGGGCAGAGGTGAGGTGGGTTCTAGAGGAAAGGTCAAGCAGTAGTCTGACCAGTTTATTTTGCGATGTTTGAAGTTTTATTTTTAGCGCCTTGGAGGTGCTATGGTACCATGACGTGCAAGCATAGTCATAGTACCCTTGAATGAGGGCTCCTGCCAGAGTCTTCAGGGTGTTGTTGTTTACCAGAGAGGAGATCCGGTATAGGAATCTAGTTCTTTGATTGACTTTTTTTATTACATTGGATGCCATTGGATGCCATTTTCATCCAAATGGCATCCAATTCAATGTCTCCCCAGCAGAGTGGATTTAAAAGCAGCAGCAAGCGGAGGAATCACTAATAAATGTGAGTATTGGGTTTTTAACATACTTTAAATTAACTGACGTCACACACGTCAAACCCAAGGTGCATTACAACGTACATTTTCGTATAATAATACGGATACATATGTGACGCTAACTAGCTAGCTGGACGTACTGCACTGTTGTTTACACTTATTTTTAATTCAATTCAGAAGTTGACTAAAGTCATACAGAGATCTTGGCTCTGTTATAGATAAGTTATACTTTATTTTACATACATAGACCCAAGTGAAAACATTTAGACCGGTATAGCCTACAGTACGGTGGGATTTATAACACGCTACCCTGACGTGTAGCTGCTGTTAGCTTTATTTATTTTTCTGACATGTTCCAATGTTTTACTGTTTATTAAACTTTGGGACAACATTACAACCTTTTTATTCAGCTCATGCTGCTTTGAGGTAGGGCTAAAAGAAAAGCCTATTTAAAACATTTCCACCAGATTTGATCATCTTTTATTTAATTCATTTATTTTATAAAGGCGCCTTTCAAGGCTCTCAAGGTCGCCGTACAGACACTTAAAAAACAAGATACACAATACATAACACCAGCATAATCGACATAAACAAGACAATGCAGTAAATAAATAGATCAGATAACCAAATAAATAAAAAACAGGATGTGTGATGGATAATGATCAGGGTGGATATGCGAGTGTGAACAGATATGTTTTGAGGCGTGATTTGAAAATGGGGAGAGAGTCAGAGTTGCGGATGTCAGGTGGGAGGGAGTTCCAGAGGCGGGGTGCAGAGCGGCTGAAGGCTCTAGACCCCATGGTGGTTAAACGGAAGGGGGGTGCAGTGAGGCTGAGGGAAGCAGAAGATCTGAGTGTGCGGATGGGTGTGTTGATGTGCAGGAGGTCGGAGAGGTACAGAGGAGTGAGGTTATGGATGGCTTAAAGGCGAGGAGCAGAATCTTAAAAATGATACGGGATTTGACGGGGAGCCAGTGAAGCTGCTGAAGAACAGGAGTGATGTGGTTAATGGAGGGGGTTCTGGTGATGATGCGGGCGGCAGAGTTCTGAACCAGTTGAAGTCTGTGGATGGATTTGAGAGGGAGACCAAAAAGAAGGGAGTTGCAGTAGTCGATGCGGGAAGTGACCAGGGTGTGAACAAGAATGGCGGTGGTCTTAGGGTTAAGGGACGGGCGGAGGCGGTTGATGTTGCGTAGATGGAAATAGGCAGACCGAGTGATATTACTGATGTGAGATTTGAATGAAAGTGTGCCGTCGAGGATGACACCCAGACTCTTAATTTAGGTTAAAGTTTATTTAATTTATCCTAATTCCATAATAATAAGACAATCAAAAATAGACAGCAGCCTTTAGCTTGATGTTAGTTTGTGCTGTCAAAGGGATGCAGGTGTGACTGTCATTTCATCTCTTTAGTTTTTAAAAAACAGTACATCATTTTAAATGATCCCTTAAGGATTGTTTGTCTGAAATGCTTAGTTACATTTTGCAATAATACTTTTACAACCCTGTGTTTAATATGATTAATTCACTTTTCTTTTTGTCTTGTTTTTCTCTGTAATTAGGACAATTCTGGAGAAATGGATCTGCTGGAGAAGGACCCCTAATCTGAAAAGTGCACAGCGGATCATCAGGACAGAGCTCCATCCACCTGGACCCCCCGAGGTGCTGGAGAAGGACCCCTAACCCCAGCGGATCATTAGGACAGAGCTCCATCCACCTGGACCCCCCGAGGTGCTGGAGAAGGACCCCTAACCCCAGCGGATCATCAGGACAGAGCTCCATCCACCTGGACCCCCCGAGGTGCTGGAGAAGGACCCCTAACCCCAGCGGATCATTAGGACAGAGCTCCATCCACCTGGACCCCCCGAGGTGCTGGAGAAGGACCCCTAACTCCAGCGGATCATCAGGACAGAGCTCCATCCACCTGGACCCCCCGAGGTGCTGGAGAAAGCAAAACGGCGATCAGGAACATCCTCCACCCAGACCTCTGCTTACTGCAGTCCTACAGACTTGTGTCTTACTTTCAGAATTTGATTTTATATGTGTCCTTTCTTTAATAGATATCTAACGATTATAGCTTGCCTCTGTCTGATTCCCCAAACAGCTGCTTCTATATACTTGCTGCACATATAATACAAATAAACAACTTGATAAACACACTTTTGCTGATATTTGTTTTACTGCTGATGATGTTAAATAACATGATTGATTTCCTCTGTCTCAATGATGAAAGTTATAATAATAGAAGAAATGAAGCTGCAGAGAGAAAATATATTCTTACCTCTACTTTGTGATAAGATGAAAATACAATATTAAATTGTAAATGTTAAACACATTGTTTATTTAATTTACTGAGGTTTTAACCATTATTTACAACATGTGTACATAAGCAGCGGAATAATAGGATAGCTCTAGGTCATTAAACTGTCTTCAGTTTAATTTTATTAATACAAAAAATAGGTCATAGAAAATGTTTAATTGTGTATTCCAGCAGAGCGGGGGGGCACGGTGCTGCTGGACCTGGAGGTGCTGACCTGGGGTCAGTGGGACATCATCTGGGCTGGTTTAGGGGAAGAAGGAGAATATAAACTGTTATAATCACAGCTATTAAGATTAGAACACTAATATTGTTAACAATCAATCTATACAACATGCTTTTGTTCATTTAAAAAACATTGTTTTATTAGTACAGAAAAATTAAGACTTAGGCCTATTTTAAATATGAAATAATATGATTAAATTATTTGTTAACTTATTAATGTAACATTACTGGGGGCTAAAGGAACAGCTTCATCTTATTTACCTGGCCATGGTTCTCTTTATTTTATCGCCGACGGTGATCTCCAAAAAATGTAAAAGTAAAGTTTCTGGATCCAGTAGGCTGCTGGAGCAACGCAACCGAACAGCGCGTATCACGTGACGTAAATACGAAGCGCTCCATAGGCTAGACCGTCTCATTTCGTAGGCCGCTCGGTCCAGCCTACGCGGTCTAGTCGGCCGCATCCTGCGTCGACCGCGTAGGTTGCGTACCCCGAAGGATACAACCCCTAAATTGAGACACGGCCTGTGTTTCATGGCGAGGGATGCGTTGCCATGGAAACGGAATATGATGACACCCCATAATGGACATAGAGCTGTTGAGGGCCCGGACCATTAATGATAGTCTGAAATCTGGCGCGGTTTGGACGATTTTTCCATTGAATTACGACAAAACCCTGTTTCATGGCGAGGGATCTGTTGCCATGGCAACGGTATATGATGGCATCCCCTAATTAAGATAGAGCTGTTGAGGGCCGGACCATTAATGATAGTCTGAAGTCTGGCGCCGTTTGGACGATTTTCCATTGAATTACGACAACACCATGTTTCATGGCGAGAGATCTGTCGCCATGGCAACGGCATATGATGACATCCCATAATTGGCGTAGAGCTGTTGAGGGCCGGACCATTAACTGTCATCTGAAGTCTGGTGCAGTTTGGACCATTTTCCATTGACTTACGACAACACCATGCTTCATGGCGAGGGATCTGTCGCCATGGAAACGGCATATGGTGAGATCTCAGATTTCACGTAGAGCTGTTGAGGCATGGACCGGTGACATACAAGTGAAGATTGGGGGACGATGGGACCGTGTCCATTGGAGTTACAGCAACATTGTGTTTAATGGCAAAGGACCCGTTCCCATGGTAACGCCACATTAAGTAACATCAGATATCACCTAGAGCTGTTCAGGGCCGCAGTGTTAACCATCATGTGAAGTTTGGTGGCGATCTGAGCATGTCAGTTTGAGTTATGACATCATCGTGTTCCATGGCGAATTTTGGCGTGAAATCACGGCTACGCCGTGCGATAGACAAAAATGTCTGTGATAACTTTTAATTGCCCATGTCTCGAGACGCTACCCGACGAATTTCGAGTCGTACGGATAAAGTCCCTAGGAGAAGATAGATTACGTGTTTTTCCGACGCCAAAATTCAAAATGGCCCTCCAATGGGATTTTTTGTTCGTCTCCGCACCCTAGATATGCGTAGCGAGTTTCGTTCGTTTACGTGAAAGTGGTAGGAGTGGAAAACTTGAAACTTTCACGTAAAAACTGGAAGTGGGTGTGGCTTGCGCGATTTTTGACGTAAAGATCCTGAACCAATCGCAATTTTCACCACTTCTGACGCGCATGCAACATTTGGTGAGTTTTCACATATGTTGCGGGGGTACGCCCATGTCACTGTAGTCGCGTGGGCTACCTACTGTCATGATTTAGGCCACTTTTCACGATTTCAATAGGGTCTTCAATAGGTCTGCAGGCAGGCTCCCATGCAGTTCTCAGACCGTAATAAGTGCTTCAACATAGTTAACATTGCTGGAGGTATACACACATATTGATAGATGTCTTGTAATGCACTGTTGAGGAACCTGCGACCCAAGTTTTTCATTCATTGCATAACTACGTAAATGATATGTCAATAAACCTTAGAAAATCTTGAAAGGGATTTTAATTAATTAACTATTAGTAGAGAATAACGATTAATGAATATACTTTATAGGGATCCTATTAATATCTAATAATAAAATATTTAAAATTCAATAACATGCTTTAACCACTAGGTGTCTCTTTCTATCAGCTGTGCACGGTTATGGTGTAAATACAGCCTATCTACCAATTGGATCAAATATAAAAGTCAGCCGAATTAGTGTTGATACTGCCAGGAGACGTATTGTGTGAAAAGAAATGTAAGATGTTGTTTAATTGCTGATATATTTATGATCCACGTCACGTTTTCAGTTTTGGCGGCAGTTCCTCATGTTTGTCTAGAGGTCTTCTCAGCAGGGCTCTATAAATAGAGAACTACGGCAGATATGTAATATTTAATGCAGCCGAACCGTGTATTACAATGCCGTTATGTGATGACTTTCAAAGAGAAAAGCAAGCACACTCGGAATAAAGTATTATTTTAAAAAACAAATTTCGGTCTGTTTCCGGTATTTGTTTATGACGTGTGATGTGAGATGTGAGACTGGGTTGAGAATTGCACAGGGGAAAATAACGTATCTATGCCACAATTTTAGATGCGGATTTTGTTAAACTAATGGACCAACACTATAAATTGACAGGGAAGGGGGTAGCAATAAAGATAACACCATTAAACAGTGACACAACTTAACATGAATAATATCGATAGCAGAGTCCCTAGCAACCACCTTGGTAACAATGAAAACGTTGAATGGACACTGTTAACATTCAGGTAATGTGTTACCAATTTGTGTTATTTGTTGTGCATGACCGGAAGCCAATAGCGTAACAGGTTAAAGGTCATGATGCATATAAATAAAGCCACTTCTCCAATGGGAGAGTCCGTTGAATGAAATGCCACTATCTCTGATGTTTCGTTATTCCTCCACTTATTTGGATGCTAAACAGCAATGAAGTTATGCTTACTGTGCTAACAGACACAATTTCCTGAAGTAATCTTCGTAATAACTAGCAAACTAAAGATCATGTACATCCACTGCACACATAATCTGAAATAACAACTCATATTTCTCGCATCAAATGACATCAAAACGCAGTTTAATGGCCAAACTAACCTTAAAATAGGCATTTACCACCGAGAATAAAACGAATGTCGGCCATGTTTTTTTTTTCTGCAGGGAGAAATTTGAAGATCACGTGACATAGACGCCAGTCATTGGAAATGAATGGTGAAAAAAAACGCAGGGATCTTACAATTTCAGAGGCGTTTTTGTAGAAATACTACGTCCCAAGTTGTGGACCAACGTAGTTATTACACGTTTTTTTGTGAGACTGGGTTGGGTTTATCCCTGACCCTAACACAAGTTTTGAAAAAACACAACTGTTACCACACGACTAAGATTGTGCATTCTTGTTGCTCGAACACAGAATAAAGTAAAGTAACGCAATTTTTTGGAAAAATGCTCATAAAATCACACCTGCTTATCTCCCTACAAACAATATTTTACTGCAGGCCTTGAGGCCGACTGCATGAAAACATCTCTTGTTAATTTTGTATTCTTTACTGTTCTTCCCATTACCTGTTCTCGTTGGTCAGCGCTTCCTTCTGGTCCTGCAGTGGTGAACGATGCAGTGATAGACGATGCAGTGGTGGGCGTTGGCGTGGTGGACGATGCAGTGATAGACGATGCAGTGGTGGGCGTTGGCGTGGTGGACGATGCAGTGGTGGGCGTTGGCGTGGTGGACGATGCAGTGGTGGGCGTTGGCGTGGTGGACGATGCAGTGGTGGACGATGCAGTGGTGGACGATGCAGTGGTGGACGATGCCGTGGTAGACGATGCAGTGGTGGGCGTTGGCGTGGTGGACGATGCAGTGGTGGACGATGCAGTGGTGGGCGTTGGCGTGGTGGACGATGCAGTGGTGGACAATGCAGTGGTGGACAATGCAGTGGTGGGCGTTGGCGTGGTGGACGATGCAGTGGTGGACAATGCAGTGGTGGACGATGCAGTGGTGGACGATGCCGTGGTAGACGATGCAGTGGTGGGCGTTGGCGTGGTGGACGATGCAGTGGTGGACGATGCAGTGGTGGACGATGCAGTGGTGGGCGTTGGCGTGGTGGACGATGCAGTGGTGGACAATGCAGTGGTGGACAATGCAGTGGTGGGCGTTGGCGTGGTGGACGATGCAGTGGTGGACGATGCAGTGGTGGCCGTTGGCGTCACTGGCCTAATTTTTTCAATCAGCTCTTTGGCAACATCGAAACACTCTTTCCATTTTTCAGCATTGATTTTGCTCTGGATTCCTTCAGTCAACTTCTCTTTTGCTGAATTCCTCAAAACCTCTTTCAGCACATTGCCCTCCTCTATTATAATCAGTTTTTCATACAGAAATGTTTTGTTGAAACAACGTGAATCTTCATTCTTACATTTGCATTCTTTAAACAATGCCAAGACGAAAGCCACGTAAACTATTCCTAATAGAATACAGCCACCGATATCCTGAAGAAAGAAAGAAAGAAAGAAGGTTATAATACAACAGCATTGCTTCAGATAGAACTGATGCTGATAAAGTAAATCCAGAGTGGAAGCACTTACCCGGGATTTATTCTTCAGTTCAGCTTTAAGAGCTGTCTCGTTGAGCGTGATATCCTTCTCAGCTATGCAGGCTAACTTTGCCTGTTCTTCAGAGCCGTCATTCCGACAGCAAACATACCAGTCTCCATCGAGGAACAAAAAAGCAACCCACAGCGAGCCGACTAATAATGCCCTTAAAATGTGATGGATATAAAAACAGCAATGACCCCAGCACAGTTTACAATTTGAGCATTGGAATCTACAGAGTTTTTTTAAAGACTTGTCCTTCAACAACAGTGAGAAAAGTATTACGAAGGGTGGCAGATACATGTACAGGTTGCAGGTCGGTACTTGTGGTTTGCAGGAGCAGGAAAAATCCCTGTCGAGCAAAATATTGTAGGTAAAGATAAATATGACCGCAGCGTAGGTGCGCAGCTTCCCAGTGGCAATTTTTCTTAAAAGCTTCTCCATCTCTGATGTGCAGCTGGAATGAGTTGGCTGGGAATGATCAAAGTTCTGCATCTGCACATTTATATATACCCAAAAAATAACTTTTCCTGTTTTTTAAGCAGCAACGTTGGCATCGTGTCAGGACGGGACTCTGGCATGGCAAACACATTTTTTCAAAGATAGCATCGCAACCACCATTGCCTCCAGTGTCTGTCTCCATAGGCGCATTCACACCGCAGTACTTTTCCCACAAAGGTTCATGCGAACTTAGTTCATGCAAACTCTTTAGTTCGCATGAACTAAGTACAGATCGCGTTCACACCGGAAAAAGTCCCTGGGGGTGGATTAGGCAAATGAAGCTGCTGACTTCACTTCTTCTTCTTCTGCTTTGGGTTTACTGGCAGGCTACAAACAACTTCACGGCGGATACTGCCGCCCAAAGTCCCCGGCCGGAAGTCCCCGGAGTTGGGGACTGGCTTCAGTAGAAGCTGCTGGGACTCCCAGCAGCTTCTACTGAAGCCTTCCGAGTAAATCGCCAGAACGCCGACACCTCCTCATCTCCACCGCTCCCATGTTTTATTTTGTGTTGCCATAAGTTAGTCTCTCTGCATTTCTGCGCTGGGCTAATGCTAATGCTAATAATGCTAATGCGAGGATAATAAAATGGCGGCTTCACAAAACTTTTTGGAAGTTTTACGGGGCGTGGTTTGCAATCCGCCCAGCCAATCAGAAATATAGCTCTTTTCTCACAAAAGAGCCGCTCGAAAGTCCCTGCTCTCTAGCAGGGACTTACGAGCGGCTCTTTTGTGAGAAAAGAGCTATATTTAGTACCGGCTCTTTTTGGTGTGAACGCGATAAAAGAGTTCACTGAACTAAGTTCGCATGAACCTTTGTGGGAAAAGTACCGCAGTGTGAATGCGCCTCTTGGGTCTTGTTTTACATAGTTGTTTTTATCAGCCTTTGATTCAACACTATCAGAAATATGATCGTAGATTCTTCTTTCGAAGGGGGGCCACAGGGGGGTTCAACTCAAGGCCAATGTGAAATTTGTTCCAATTCTGTCCTGGAGATATTTCAGTTTGTAGTGTTGGTTCACACTAAGACCAGAATTTGTTCTCGACCGACCAGAACCTGAAAGAAGCCATTATGACGTCCATGTTAACGCCAGCGCACAAAATGATGACAAATTGGCAAATGTTAGCAAATGTGTTTTAAGTACAAGGAATATTAGAGAATAAATTACAAGTGTGACTGGTTTATGTCGTGCCATGTTTATATTCATGTTGGTGGTGCCATAGCACTTTCCAATCTCGGCACTACTACTGCAACAACTTTATATTCTCGCCATGACCTACGCAGTGAAATTGTGTAAATGATTGATGATGTCCCCTCTTCTCCATGTCTTTTTTACATCAACATGTGTCCCCTCTTCTTCATGTCTCTTCTACATCAACATGTGTCCCCTCTTCTTCATGTCTCTTCTACATCAACATGTGTCCCCTCTTCTTCATGTCTCTTCTACATCAACCTGTGTCCCCTCTTCTTCATGTCTCTTCTACATCAACATGTGTCCACTCTTCTCCATGTCTTTTTTACATCAACATGTGTCCCCTCTTCTTCATGTCTCTTCTACATCAACATGTGTCCCCTCTTCTTCATGTCTCTTCTACATCAACATGTGTCCCCTCTTCTTCATGTCTCTTCTACATCAACATGTGTCCCCTCTTCTTCATGTCTCTTCTACATCAACATGTGTCCCCTCTTCTTCATGTCTCTTCTACATCAACCTGTGTCCCCTCTTCTTCATGTCTCTTCTACATCAACATGTGTCCCCTCTTCTCCATGTCTTTTTTACATCAACATGTGTCCCCTCTTCTTCATGTCTCTTCTACATCAACATGTGTCCCCTCTTCTTCATGTCTCTTCTACATCAACATGTGTCCCCTCTTCTCCATGTCTTTTTTACATCAACATGTGTCCCCTCTTCTTCATGTCTCTTCTACATCAACATGTGTCCCCTCTTCTTCATGTCTCTTCTACATCAACATGTGTCCCCTCTTCTTCATGTCTCTTCTACATCAACATGTGTCCCCTCTTCTTCATGTCTCTTCTACATCAACATGTGTCCCCTCTGTGGAAAGAGACTCTGAAAGTTTCAGGAACAAAGATTCTCTCTCTTTTTGATCCATTTCTATAAAAACCTGTCTGAAAATGAGCTGATCAGATTTTGGCCACTTTATGATGTCATAATGATGTGTTGGCTTGTGTAACCATTAGCCAATCAGCAACCAAGGTAACCCTCCTCCCCACCTTATCACCTGAATCTCCTCCTAGAGCACCAATAGGCACTTTCACACCGGAGTACTTTTCCGCCCGAACTAGGCCGAAAGGGGGGGGGGAGATTTGGTTTCACACCAAAAAGGATCTGGGCCTAGTCCCTAGTTTGCGCAAACCTTTTCACCCACAGATAGTCCCTGCTAGAGAGGTAGTACTTTCCTGGGGAGGAAATGGTTCGTGGGTGTCTCGGCCACACTAACAATTTCTGATTGGCTGCAGGCGAATTGCAAATGTGGCAGCCAAGATAAGTGCCATTCGAATTCTCTAGATGATAGGAAAGGAGGTTTCAAACTTCCTTTATAACCTCCTTTAGCTTAGGAACCACTGGACCTCCCTCACTGAAAGGAGAGGAGAAAATGCTGCCCCACAATGCCTTGCAGCCGCAGCATTTGACGTCACACAACGGTCGGCCATTCACGGAAACAATCGATTATGACCGAGAAAAGATATCATGAAAGTTACGGTGCTTATTAAGCATTTTAAAACGTATGTGGTAAGTTGCCAAAGTGCTTTGTTCTGAACGTTCATCAGTATTATAATCAAAAAGAGAAATATGAACGTTAGTTTTTACTGAAATTATCAAATAAAGTCAACATTTCACTGAGCTGTGTGGGGTTTGTTCAACTTTTAAATGATGTTTGAATGGTGATGTACACAGTGATAGATGTTAAGGACTAACGTTTATAATAAATACATTTGTATTGATTTTAAGATCTTTTCATAGTTCATACAATCACACTGGGATAATTTTTAGTATTAATGTGGACCGGAGGGAGAGGGTGACGAGCATAAGTTTCACTTTCCTTTTTTATTTCAATTCCAACTTTGGTCCTGAAGAATCTGTTTCTCTGTTGTCCACGTTCATAAAGCATAAAGCAACAGCATCAGAGCACGGTGCAGAGTCTCTAGATGAGTTTACAGTAGTCCCTCCATCTTATTAAACATCCATGTTGTAGTCCGCTGTATAGAAAACGGTAGTTTCCATAGTTTCCCCAAAGCAGCAGACGCACAAAATGACGACCGCTGGCGCATCAGAAACACGTCGATAGTGAAAGTGCAGTCGGATTCTCTAAAGTACCGCAGTCTCTTCTCCCAAGTCCTTTTGAATTCTCCTATCCACTATCCCTTAACCCCGTGACGTTTCACTCAGAGGTCAAGGAATAGGAGATAGGAGCTGATTTTTAAACTATCCGAACGCAACCTAAGGATCAAAACGGGGCTGCAAAAGAGGGGTATGAGCAGTATGAGGGATGGCTACAATGGGTGATCAGTTTGGGATTTTGAAAAAAAAAAACTTCACAGACATGTTTTGTGTAGGTATGGCCCTACAACATATTTCACAAATATAGCATGATAGGTCCACTTTAATTTGCTTACTGTAACAAAATGTTTCATGGTGGGGCTAAGCCATTTCTTGGTATGGCTGTATAGCCTACCCCAGCCATACCCTGGCGCCGCCACCGAGTGTATCGTAGTGCCAAGTTTTATCATAGTATGATTTTTCATTTGAGCAAATTTGGCTATGGAAATATTCAAGTTATAACGTTCAAGATATTAAATGTGCCTGGAAAAAGTAGGCCTATGACATTAAGGGGATCCCAGAGGTTTTTTTTGTGGGTTGCCTTTATATGTTCAGTTTTTGTATGCTGCATATGTAAAAAAGACAGTTCCTCTCCTAGTTCAATACATATTGGGCTAAATCATTGTCTCTTTAGTCATGAACAAAAACATATTTCAGCTAAGGTGAATAGGAGTGATAGAGTGTATTATGTACCAAGAATCAGTCTGCAAGTTACATAGAGTTTGATAATTACATGTTGAACCTTATGGAACAAGTCCATACACAAAATAGAAAGGGCCAATTGAGTATAGCATCTGCAGTCTCCGAAGCCTGATAAGGATGTGTGTGTACAAAACGTAACAAACTCTTACTGATATCTGCTGGGTCCAGGCTCAAGGGCATATGGCACTCTCAACTCTTTCCAGGACATGCCAGGGCCCTGCCTGCCAGTAGCTTTGCCGATATCTGTGTTGATAGGTAATAGATTAAGAGCGGTGAATCAGCTTAGATACAGGAAGCGCTCAAACGTTTGTGTGAGTTTATCTAATTTAGCAGTGATTCCATATCAGCCACAGCTTGTTACAAAAAACCTGACTGATAGTGTGTTTAACGAACTTAAACTAGCTTTATTAAATGTCAGGTCTTTGGCAGGAAAAACATTTTTAATCAATGATTTTATCACTGAGCACAATCTCGATTTTAAGTTAACGGAAACTTGGATTGAACAAAATAACAGTGCAGCTGTTCTTATCGAATCAACCCCTCCCAACTTTAGTTTTATGAGTCAGGAAAGAATGCATAAGAGAGGAGGTGGAGTTGCTATTCTGTTCAATGATTCCCTTCAATGCAGGAAGACATCTTATGGGAACTTTGCTTCTTTTGAATATGTGGCCCTTCAGCTGAAATGCTCCTCTCGAGCTCTGTTCCTAAATATCTATAGACCACCCAAATACTGTGCAAGCTTTTTTGATGACTTTACTGAACTGCTGTCTATAGTGTGTATTGACTTTGATCGTCTAGTCATTGTTGGTGATTTTAACATCCATGTTGACAACCCTCAGGACAGAGGGGCAAAATAACTGTTTTGTGTTCTTGATAACTATGGACTGACTCAGCATGTGACGGAGCCCAAGCACAATAAGGGGCACACTCTGGACTTAATTATCTCAAAGGGTCTGAATATCTCTAAGGTTGTGGTGACTGATGTTGCACTCTCTGATCATTCCTGTGTGTTCTTTGAGAGCTTTTATTTTTATTTTTATTTAACCAGATAAAAGCATTGAGATAGAATCTCATTTTCAATGCTGACCTGGCCAAGAAGGCAGCAACGTTACGCATAACACAAACATATAAAATACAGAGAACATAACTAAGAAAACAAAAGACAAAAAAGCAGTCACTACATTGTGCACATTAGGACAGTAAGAAAGGTACTACTTATTACTGCAAGAGCAGCTGGTAGTAAGGACTTCAGACAACTTCAATTTAAAACAGGCTATAGAGACAAGTGCCCTCAGTTTGAGGCGTGATTGAAGGTCATTCCAAGACCAAGGACCATAATAAAAAAGACTCCTTTTCCCAGCCTCAGTCCGCACAGCAGGAACCTGGAACCGTATCCAGGCACTGGATCTGAGGTTGTAAGAGTCACAAACTGGAGCAAATCTGGCACATATGTAGAGTGGAAGCTTACCTAAAATGGCTTTATACATTAATAAAAACCAATGCCGCATCCTACGCACAGTAAGTGAGGACCATCCAGTTAGGCTATACAGTTTGCAATGATGAGTCCTATAGGGTGCATTTGATATATAACGCAGTGCAGCATGGTAGAGTGGGTCAAGTTTGGCCAACACAGTGGGACAGGCAAATCTATAAATGGTATCACCGTAGTCCAGCTGGGACAGGAATAAGCCAGAGACCAACCTTTTACGGGATGAAGTTGAAAAACAACATTTAAGTCTGTAAAGGAAGCCAAGAGTGAATTTCAATTTCTTAGTTAGAACTTCAATATGGTATTTGAAGTTCAGATTACTGTCCAACCAGAAGCCCAGATATTTGTAGGTATCAACAAACTCAACAGAGACACCATCAAGGGTGTCAATGGAGAGGCAAGAGGACGCTGACTTGGGAGCAAAAAGCATTGCTTTAGTTTTCTTACTGTTCAAAAGCAGTTTGGAATCAATAAGTGCATGCTGCAGCGTGATAAAATCAGATTTTAAATTGGAAACGGCCATATCCAGAGAAGGAGCATATGAGTACACAATAGTGTCATCAGCATACATATGATAGGTAGAGAATTGCATCTGATTACAAATATTGTTTATATATAATAAAAAGAGCAAAGGCCCCAAAATAGAGCCCTGTGGAACTCCCTTCTTCAAGGTGACAGGGTCAGAGACAGTGCTACCCAACCTGACGCATTGAGTACGGTCGGTTAGATAACTCTGAAACCAGCAAATGGCATTATGACCGAAACGAGACATCAACATAACATTAGACATAATGTGGTGATCTACAGTATCAAATGCTTTGGCTAGGTCAACAAACAATGCAACACATACAGATTTGTTATCCAAGGCAGCCTTAATATCGTCTAAGACTTTCAGACTGGCAGTCACAGTACTGTGCTTTGATCTGAATCCAGATTGCATAGGGTTAAGGATATTGTGTGAATTTAAAAAAAGTTTTAGCTGAGTAGAAACTAGGGACTCAAGAATCTTTGATAACACAGAAAGATTTGAGATAGGACGAAAGGTATTTAACTCCGTGGGATCACCAGCTTTCAAGAGGGGCGATACCAGAGCTTGCTTCCACACAGCTGGCAGTGTGTGAGTGGACAGGGAGAGATTAAAAATATCAGTTACTGATTGTGCAATAATCTGAGCTGCAATTTTTAAAAAGAACGGGTCGAGGCCGTCAGGCCCGGCAGACTTTTTAGGATCAATTGATTGCAAACCCTGTAAGACTTCAGAGACCAAGAAAGAAGCTAAATCAAAAACAGGGGAGTTCATCTCTAGACTAGGGCTGTGAGTACGACCATTTAGAGAGTCATAACTTTGCTCATCAAAAATGTGACCAGCCTTTTTGAAGCGAGCATTGAAAGCATTAGCCATACCATCTGAATCTGAAATAAAAGAATCACTGACCTTCAGTTTTTTTGGGAAACTAGAAACCTTCTTGTTCTGAAGTGATTTAATTGTTTTCCAGAACTTAGAATGGTCATTAAAACAATCAGTGGTTAAGCTCAGATAGTAATCAGCTTTAGCTTTTTTAATAAGGGCTGAACATTTATTTCTGAGGACACGAAAAAGAAGCCAGTCATCACTAGTGTTAGACTTTCTAGCTAAGGACCATTGCTTATTTCGATCATGGATTAGATCAGATAGTTCTCTGGTAAACCATGGAGTGTTCCTATTCTTAACTCTGAATTTTCTAAGAGGGGCATGTCTATTAATAATCGATAAAAAGTGATCAATAAGAAATTGGACTGCAACATCGACAGATGGAATTAATGCTATGAAGTGCCATTTAACCTCCGCCAGATCGTGTAGGAAAGCCTGCTCAGAGAAGTGTTTGAAGCAGCGCCTGAGCACAATAAGGCCCTTGGCTTTGGGCAACTTAGTGCTCCTAACTCAAGCAATAGTGCAATGGTCGCTGATATCATTAGGAAAAACACCAACAGACACATACTTATGAGCTGCATTTGTTAGAATGACATCTATAAGGGTATCGTTATTGGATTTGGCAGGGTTTATTCTAGTGGGACTATCAATAAACTGAGTTAAATTCAAAGAATCACAAACCTGCTTAAACTGTGAAGATTTATCACTCAACCAGTCCCAATTTAAATCACCCAATAATATGATTTCAGAAGAAAACGTAAACAATTCAGTAAGGCTAGTAGTTGCATCCATGATGGCCGATGGAGGCCTATAACAGCCAATAACAGTGAGAGGAGCATTGCTATAGTTATTTTGACTGCTAGAAACTCAAATTGCCTTGGAATTGAAATTGAGTGAAGGACTGAGCACTGTAGTTTCTCAGCAGTGTATATTGCAACACCACCAGCTCTGCCCTTACGATCTGCTCTGAATACATTATATCCATCAATGTGAATAACACTGTCAGTGACAGACGGTTTTAACCAGGTTTCAGAAACTACAACAATATCAGGTTTAGCAACTAAAAACCAGGTCTTGAAAACATCTAATTTGGGCACTAGGCTTCTAGCATTAACATGCAGAAAACCCAATCCTTGCCTACAGCTAAACTCATTTGGAGTTGGCAAATGATGCAGGGAAGCAGAGAAACACTCTGGACCAGGGTTAATGTTAACATTACCAGAGAGTAAAAGCAGTAACAATATTAACAGTCTGGAAGATGATTTTTTTCACATGGGCTCTGGACGCGTCGCTCCTCAGGGGGGCGGGGCTGCTCCGATCCTTGGATATTAGCGAGTCCAGAGTAAAAAGGGCATACGGGAGAGCGCATTTCGAGCCATGAAACGTCAGCTTTTGGTAAAAACTATCAGATGGAGTCAGCGCTCCAGAGGTTCCACCATCCGAAGTGAACGGAGATATTGCTGGGAGGCAATCCGTCATTTTTGCCGACATGCGGGCTGACAATTAATCCCAGGAAAAAAGTGAGCACAAGGGAAGCTTTAGGCAACATTGTGCCTTAACACAACCAATTCAGGATCCGCAGCTCAGGTCGAACAGCAGCTCAGGTCAACCAGCCCCCGACAGCACGGCAGGACAGACAGCAATCCAGAGTCCGAAAGAGCGACAGCTCAGGCAGAGAGCAAACAATCCAGTCACAGCGAGGCACCGGCACAAAACAGCCCAGACACTTAAGCTTTTAAAACGTTTTTAAAAGCGCAGTAGACCAACTTAAAAACGGGTCTAAAAAGCTCATTAAAAATGATAAAATGTCAGTATGCACAAGAAGAACGAGAATGAGACAAACACTAACAGAGACAGACACAAATCAACATGCTGCCATCTTGGAACACGCACACACCAGCTCTATTTCTGTTCACAAAAATGTTCAAAAAGAGGTAACCACAAAGCGATATTTAACTGAAAATACTAGGGAAATGTTTACTCAGAATTTTTCTTCCACACTTGCCCCTGCTAACATCTCAGTAAATGAGCTAGTAGATCATTTTAATTCAAAAATTTAAAATATTATAGATGCCATTGCTCTAACTAAGGTAAAGGAAGTGACTGGGAAGAACATATCTCCATGGAGAAAGGCCATGACCGTGAGAGCAGAAAAAAGAGAGTGTCGAAAAGCTGAACATAGGTGGCGAAAAACAAATCTCCAGGTTCACTTTGAAATCTATAAAGAGAGACTTGGCCTTTATAATTTGGAATTGAAAAACGCACAACAGTCTTTCTTCTCTGACATCATTACCAAAAACAATGCACGGGTCTTGTTTGCTACCGTCGACAGACTAACTAACCCCCCAGTGTCAGTAGCCTCTGAATTTCTATCCACCAGGGCATGCAATGATTTTGCCTCCTTTTTCACTGACAAAATTCAGAAAATCAGATAAGCAGTCAGTGCCTCTGCATCAGGTACAGTAAATGTGTTGTCCCTATGTCCACCTAATATCAATTCAAACACCATGACACAATTCCATCAGATTAATGATAAAAACCTAGAGGACATTATTCAACTTCTGAAATCCTCCTCCTGCTGCCTTGATATTATTCCAACAGGATTTTTGAAAGATTTTTTTGTTGCATGGCCTCGCTCTACTTCATATAGTAAACAAATCTCTTCACTCAGGTATTTTTCCACAGGCCCTGAAAACTGCAGTCATTAAACCACTCTTAAAAAACAATAATCTAGATGCTTCAGTAATGAACAATTACAGGCCCATATCAAACCTGCCATTTCTAGGTAAAATCATTGAAAAAGTTGTTCAACAGTTGAGTAATTTCTTGCATTTAAATAGTTGTTTCGATGTGTTCCAGTCAGGCTTTCGTCCAAACCACAGCACTAAGACTGCTCTTGTAAAGGTCTTCAATGACATCCACTTAAACACAGACAGTGGCAGAACTTCAGTGTTAGTATTATTAGATCTCAGTGCTGCGTTTGACACTGTTGACCACAACATATTACTCGACCGACTAGAAAACTGGGTGGGACTTTCGAAAACAGTTCTAAATTGGTTTGAATCCTACTTAAAAGGACAGAAACCACTTTGTTTCTATAGGTAAATACACATCTGAGTTGACAAATATGACATGTGGGGTACCTCAAGGCTCCATCTTGGGGCCTCTTCTCTTTAACATCTACATGCTACCACTGGCTCAGATAATGAAGAACAACATAAGTTACCATAGCTATGCAGATGACACACACATTTATGTAACCATTTCACCAGGAGACTATGCCTCCAATTCAAACACTGAGTAAGTGCATTGAACAAATCAATGACTGGATGTGTCAGAACTTTCTCCAATTAAACAAAGATAAAACTGAGGTAATCGTTTTTGGAGCCAAGGCAGAAAGTATAAAAGTTAGCGCTGAGCTTCAGTCTGCAATGTTCAAAACAGATAAAGCCAGAAAACCTAGGTGTAGTCATGGACTCTGACCTGAGTTTCAACAGCCACATTAAAACAGTTACTAAATCAGCCTACTATCACCTAAAGAATATATCTAGGATTAAAAGACTAATGTCACAGCAGGATTTGGAAAAACTTGTCCATGCTTTTATCTTCAGTAGACTGGACTACTGCAATGGTGTCTTCACAGGTCTCACTAAAAAAATCTATTAGAAAGCTGCAGCCAATTCAGAATGCTGCTGCTCGAGTCCTCCCTAACACTAAGTGGATCACATCACTCCTGTTCTGAAGTCTTTACACTGGCTTCCTGTGTGTCAAAGAATAGATTTCAAAATACTGCTGCTGGTTTATAAAGCTTTGAATGGTTTAGGCCCAAAATACATTTCTGACCTCCTGCTAAATTATGAACCATCCAGATCTCTCAGGTCTTCAGGGACTGGTCAGCTTTCTGTCCCCAGAGTCAGAACTAAACATGGTAAAGCAGCGTTCAGTTATTATGCTCCAAATATCTGGAACAAACTCCCAGAAACCTGCAGGTCCGCTGCAACTCTGACTACTATTTAAATCCAGACTAAAGACTTTTCGCCGCTGCTTTAAATTGAACTATCCACATCTTAAACTGCACTTGAACTTTTATCCATGTATTTTTTATTTTATTATATTTTCTTTTTAATGACTGATTTTAAATGCCATTGTCTTAATGTCTTTCGTTTTTTGTAAAGCACTTTGAATTGCCTTGTGTTGAAAGGTGCTATATAAATAAACTTGCCTTGCCTATAGTGCTGAAAAGCTTTGAATCCATTCTCTTCATTGTTCAGCCATAATATTATTTGGAAAATCACTGAATTTAGCCTTGACCTGCTTGAAGAATACAGAATTAAAATACTTACATGATAAGCATTAACTGTTAAGAGTTATCGATTGGAAATTCGAACAAAAACTGTAATGTAATCATATTGCTTTCAAAGATATAGTGTGATCAATATTTCTGGGAAATTGCCACAAGAAAAAAGTTCATGACATTGAATAGACCTGGAAATGTTCCCAGAATGAAGACAAGGTCATCAAGATTCAGTAATACAGCTTAGTTTAAACCATTTCACGCAAAAGAAAAGTTAAACTCAATCATTTGAGAACTTCAATTAAGTGGTTCGGAAACATTTTTTTTTTATATGTATTGGCCACATACAATCTGCAATGCAAAGAGAACCAATAATAATAATAATAATAATGGGTTCCATTTATAAAGCACTTCATATCTGATCTCAGATCCCAAAGTGCTACAAGTAGTCAGCATGAACAGTATAAATAAACATTACACAACACGGTAGAATTAATAAAAAGCAATACAAAAATAAAAAATAAATAAAAGGGATATAAAAAGGTCTAGGCAAAGGCTCTTTTGAAGAGATGGGTTTTGAGGCCTTTTTTAAAAGCCTCCACGGTCTGTGGTGCTCTCATTTGATCGGGGAGAGCATTCCACAGACTGGGAGCAGCCGAGCAGAAGGCCCGGTCTCCCATAGTACGGAGCTTAGTCCTGGGGGGTTTGAGGAAGTTGGAGTTGCTGGAGCGGGTGGTCCGTAAGGAGGTATGGGGGGTGAGGAGTTCCTTGAGGTAGGGAGGGGCAGTTCCATGGACACACTGGTGGGTGAGGACGGAGACCTTGAATTCGATCCTTAGTTTCACGGGTAGCCAGTGTAGTGCTTTAAGGATGTGGGTGATGTGATCATATTTGCGCACTCTCATCAGGATCCTAGCAGCGCTGTTCTGAATGTATTGGAGCTTCTGGATGCTTTTGTTAGGGATCCCGATGAGGAGTGCATTGCAGTAGTCCAGCCTGGAGGAGACAAAGGCATGGACCAGCTTTTCGGCGTCAGACAGAGTGAGTGTGGGGCGGAGTTTGGCGATGTTCCTGAGGTGATAAAAGGAGTTCTTGCACAGCTGTTTAATGTGGGCCTCAAAGGTCAGATGGGCGTCCATTTTAACACCCAGGTTGGTGACTATTGAGGAGAGGGTAATGTCCTGGCCGGAGAAGGTGATGGTGGATGACCGAACCTGGTGTGGGGTGCCAACTATAATTGCTTCGGTCTTGGTGCTGTTGAGTTTCAGGAAGTTTTGCTTCATCCACGCCTGTATCTCCTCCAGGCAGGCAGTGAGTGTGGGTGAAGGCAGGGCTGCAGAGGAGGTAGGGTTGATCCTGAGGTACAGTTGGGTGTCATCAGCGTAGCAATGGAATGATACTCCATGTCGGCTGATGATAGAGCCAAGGGGGAGCATGTAGAGTGTGAAGAGGGTGGGGCCGAGAACTGATCCTTGAGGGACACCACAGGTGACGTTGTGGGTACCCGACTCTGCCTCGCCCAACGAGACCTACTCTGTTCTCCCGGTGAGGTATGATCTGAACCAGTCAAGGGGAGAGTCAGAGAGTCCGATGGTGGAGTGCAGACGATGGAGGAGGATGCCGTGATCGACGGTGTCGAAAGCTGCAGTGAGATCGAGGAGGATGAGGAGAGAGGGAGAGCCAGCATCAGCCGTCATCAGCAGGTCGTTGGTGACCCTGACCAGGGCAGTTTCTGTGCTGTGGCCTGAGCGGAAACCAGACTGGAACTTCTCAAATAGATTGTTGGAGTTTAGGTGGTCATGGAGCTGAGCAGCAACTATTTTTTCCAGCACCTTTGATAGAAAAGGAAGGTTGGAAATGGGTCTGTAGTTGGCCAGGACTCCCGGGTCAAGGGAGGGTTTTTTGAGGCGAGGTTTGATGACAGCGGTTTTTAGGGCAGAGGGGACATGGCCAGCCTGGAGTGAGAGGTTTACGATCTTAGTGATCATGGGGCTCATGGTACCGATGTACGATTTTACAAGAGCTGAAGGAAGGGGGTCCAGGACACAGGTGGAGGGCTTCATCCTCCTAACGATGCCAACAACCTCTCGCTGGGAGATGTCCGTGAAACAGCGAAGAGGCTGGGTTGTCCCAGGCTGTGGGTCAGCAGTTGTAACTGGAGGTGCAGAGGGGCTAGAGAGGAGGGAGCGGATGGTATCAACTTTGTTAGTGAAGAAGGCGGCGAAGTTGCTACACTGCTTGTCAGTGGAGTCGGAGTGTAGAGGACTTTGGGGTTTGAGGAGGTGGTTTATGGTAGAGAAGAGTTGCTTGGAGTTTCCAGTACTGTTGTTGATGAGGGAGGAGTAGTATTGGGACCGTGCATCTCTGAGGGACTGTGCATAGGCCTTCTGGTGTTCACGATAGGCTAACCGGTGAACAGTGAGTCCTGAGGCCTTGAGCCGCCGCTCAAGGACACGCCCAGCTGTCTTCATTCTCCGCAGTTCGCCGGTGTACCAAGGGGCTGAGCGCGAGAAGGTGACCATCCTGGTTTTGAGGGGGGCGTGCAGATCAAGGAGACTGTTAAGGGACTGGTTGTAATATGCAACTGACTCATTTACTGATGAGAAGTTGGCGGAAGATAGATGCTGGAGGTCCAGGGTCATGGTGTCCGGGTTGATGTTCCTCAGGTTCCTGAAGCGGATTTGGCGTTTGGGCATGCTGAGTGGGGATTGGAAAGAGAGCTCCATAGAGATGGTCTTGTGGTCAGACACCCCCAAGTCATACACTAGCAGATTGCTGATGGGGGCGGAGTTTGTGATGACCAGGTCGAGCGTGTGGCCCTTGGCGTGTGTGGGGACATTAACATGCTGTGTCAGATTGAGGCTGTCCAGAAGTAGCAGAAACTCAGTGGCAAAGTGGCAGGAGGGGGAGTCAACGTGAATATTAAAATCTCCAAGTATGATAATATTGGCAGAGGTTGTGCATAGCGTAGTGAGAAGGTCTTGTATCTCTGGGATGAAAGCTGAGTTGGGTTTGGGTGGCCGGTAGATCAGAAGTATTGTCAGGGCGAAGGGGGGTTTACATTTAAATGCATGGCATTCAAAAGAGGACAATACAGGCAGGGGCAGGAGTGACAGTTCCAATTCCTTTCGGTAGATGACAGCTAGGCCTCCACCACGACCAGTGCTGCGGGCTTTCTCCAAGTAGCTGTAGCCAGGAGGGCAAGCTTCATTGAGGGTGGAGTAAACCTCTGGCTGATGCCAGGTTTCCGTGAGGCACATGAGGTCCATTTTCTCATCGGTGATGTGGTCATGAATGAAGGATGCTTTATTACTGAGGGATTGTGTATTCAGAAGTTCTATTTTGGCTTTGGAAGATGTGGTGAATCTCTGTAGGGGCCGGAGTAGGCTGTAATCCACTCCACGTTTTCCAGACTCCTTCGTGTGTGGCGGTCTCGCGATGCTCTCCGTGTATTCATGCAGCGGTCTCGCGATGTTTCTGGCGCGATTTGACCCCGCCATGAACGGGCTCTGATGACTCGTCAGATGTGCGACACGACCGCAGACAGAGTGGATGGATGGAATATCTGCAACTCCGTGCTGGGAATATACAGTTTGTCTTCTTCTTTGGCTTCGGTGGATATAGCGAGGCCGACGAAGAAGTCCAAGTTGTTTAATGACTGAGGTGCTGGTTGGAGCGTTGGAGTGGTTGAAACTCAGGAGTTGGGGAATAGAAAACCTCAACATGTCAACAGGTCGGGCGCCGAAGAAGTTTGGTAGCGGTGCTTAGCAGCGAGGGCTAACAGCAACGAGACAGCTGGAAGGCTATCCCGATAGTATACCTCACGTCTGGGAGTGAAACAGAGGATGGGAGAGAGGCAAGCAGTCAGCCGGAGATAGTCGGCGAATTTGGGCGATACAGCAGGTGAGTCCCGACAGTCGTCAGGTCCAAAACCGTCAATAATCACGAGGTTTAAGATATAAAAGCACTTAAACAGACTCAAAGTTTAGCCATATAACTTAAAAGCAGATAAAATAGTTTAAAAGCAGATAAAAACTCTGAGGCGTAGGAGAAGCGGCGAACAAACAAGCGCCAGCGTCCTCTCCTGTCCTCACTGTGTGTGTTCTAGTGTCAACCAAGAATAAAAGCCAAATTCAGATTGAAGAAACCAGTCAGTGAAATGGATCCATTCCTGTTGGGAGAACAAAGTTTAATATAGCCGTTCAGAATAAATGTATTGCAATACGAAACCCTTACCTTCAGGAATTCACATCTGTGATGGTAAATGGCCCAATGACTGCTTTTTGTACCATTCCATGTTTCTCTGCAAAAATATATATTTTATTACAAGTCAACCAAACAAGTGTAATACAGCAGAAGTTGTGTACATACCTGACGCAACACTCCTCTGCCTCCTTGACTTGCATTTCGATTCACAGCAGTCACAAAGATTGCTCTGGGGCAAGTTGTCCAGCAACTCCCAACTGAGTTCATGAAGATTGGATGAAAAGATAATTCAAATGCATCTCAACTCTTCCAAATAAAGATTCCACAAAGTTTGAATAGTTATGAATTGGATCCATCTGTATCTTCAGTAGACTGGGCTTGAGCTGAATAAGTCATCTCATGTAAAATGATGAACTTACAATTCAAATTCTGACACATTAAAGTAATATTTTGTTACCCATGCCCTTCAACAAAGTGGCAGGCTTTCTTAGTGCTGTCAAGACCATTGGGATCCCAAGCCAAAAGTTTGCAGTGGATAAAGACCTGTTGAGTAGAGGGGAAATATAGGCGTCATGGCATCAATTAATCTCAGTTTCCACAATAAAAACTTGAATCTGAAAAAAAAAAAAGTGTAAAGGCCAATTTACCTCTTCTCCCATAGCAAACGTAAAGGTCTGAAGTGATAGGCGGATCTCCGATGACTTTTGCCTTGGTTCGAATTTTGATCGTGACGACACACTTTCCAAAAGACATCTGTTGGGTTAAAGAAAATGTATTAGCATTACGACCAAAATATATTTTGAAATCAATGCTCATTGCCACGAGTACCCTTTATTGGAGATTATAGGGTACATGGTGCTTTCAGGGTACAGCTCTGGTGTGGTAGCAGCTACACATTCCTCAAGAAGCAGCAGCAAGGGCTGATGGGTCTCCTGCACCACACTAGCCATGATGGGGATGATGGAGCCCAGAGGAAAGCGTGTAGATTCAGCAGGGCCGGAGAAGTCGTCTAGGGCAGTAAACAGGAGAAGAGTCATTAAGTTACAAAAGTCAGGGAGAGCTGCCGTTCGTAGAGAGTTTCTCATGTTGTTTACCCACCATTCATGAGGCCAATGTTAAACTGCAGATCTCCTAGACTGTAGGTTTTAAACACCGGGTCATAGATCGTAGCATACCAGTCTTTGGGCCTGCAAAACATAAAGTAGAAGGGTACAGAAAATGCTGCAAAGTGAAACTATTGAACTTATTAGTGCAAGCTTGTTTACTCCTACGAACTAATTCTTTATTCTTATTCCGCCGGGTTATTTGGTCCGGCTTCTCCTCCCACATCGCAGAAACTCTGTTCAAATCGTTCAGGAATTGATTGCCATTACTTTTCTCAATCATAATTCATCAAATTTTTAACATGGAAGTCAAGAGAAGCTCTTCAGACTTGAAAAATCTTCATGCAACTTCAACTGCTAACTGTTCCTTCATACTTTTACTCAGAAACCTCATTACAACTTTAAAATGTTACACATCTTTCTGACATTATTCATATTAAACAACTTTTTTTTCTCTTTTTTTTTAAAATCAGATTCATACTTTTAGAAATATTAAACATTGCTCAGAAGAACTTGTTAAAATCTGAAGAAGGCCTCTTTACCATTAGTGTGTATTGCGCAGCTCATTAAGGCTAGAGTGCGTGATTTCACAGCTAGAGTGGAGGACCGCTTGAAATTCGCCTTCATATATATGTTTTAAACCTGCCAAACCCTACACTCCTGAGACATAATTTTTCTTGAGAAAACATCTCGTAGCTCCATTAAAGCCCATTGTACATTCAGGCTCATCTTTCCTCACAACTTTAGTTAGTTTGCCAAAAATGGCACATTACTGACCCGAAGGTACACAAAAAGCACACTTCAGATGCCAAGGGTTCTTGAGATGCTTAACACGTTGAAATTTCACCGATACCCGTTATGGTTATTCAACAAAACGTTGACATTCAAGAGATTTCTCTCTCATTCAGAACAATGGAAAGGCTCTCCTCTCACTGATTAATGCACATCACCATGGAAACCTTTGATCTCTGGGCTCAAGCACAGGTGTTTCATAACGTCTTTAGCTCAAACATAAACACCTGTGTGATGGAACATGATGATGTCATAACTCCAACTGACCTGCTCAGAACACCACCAAACATCACATAATGGTTAACACTGTGGCCCTGAAAAGCTCTACATCAAATCTGATTTTACATAATGTGGTGTTACTATGGCAACGCATCCCTCGCCATAAAACACGATGTTGCTGTAACTCCAATGGACACGGTCTAATCGTCCCCCAATATTCACTTGTATATCACCGGTCCGTGCCTCAACAGCTCTATGCCAAATCTGAGATCTCACCACATGCCGATTCCATGGAAACGCATCCCTCGCCTTAAAACACGATGTTGTCATGATACGCAAGCAAATGGTCTAAAACCAGACTTCAGATAATTGTTAATGGTCCGGCCCTCAACAGCTCTATGAGAATTATGGGGTTTATCCCATGCCGTTTCCATGGAAACACATCCCTCGCCATAAAACACGATGTTGTCGTAACTGATATGAAAATGGTCAAAACACCACCAGACTTCATATGACAGTTAATGGTCCAGCCCTCAACATGTCTGTGCCATTAGTGAATTTTCCTCAAAAGCTGTTGCCATGGCAACGCATCCCTTACAATAAAACACAATATTGCTATAACTCCTCTGAAAATGGTTTGGAAAACTTCACATTTGTGCCAACAGTCCAGCCATGAAGACATCATACGGGACAGTTTTGAGATGTATTCAAATGCCGTTGTCATGGCAACACAATGCTCACCATGAAACATGGTTCTCATAACTTCAGTGAAAATGCTCCAAACTTCACAGGTTTTGTAACGATGAAGCCATCCACATATCGAAGCGTATTATGGGGTGTCAAATAACATTGCCATGGCGACAGATCATTCGCCATCAACTTAGTTCAATAGTTTGCAGTTCAAATATTCTGCTACTTTTCCAAGCTTTCTTTTCATCTCACAAATTCAAGCCCCCAGTGTTCATGTATCATTTCAATCTAAAAATTCTTCACTTTCTTCTTACACATTACATTTCAGCATAGCATTCAACGTCCGCATAAAGTACTCCCACTAGCAATTTCTTCAGGAATTGCATTCTCTAGTTATGAACTGTTACTCCTATGTTAAAAGACTTCCTCCAAAATGCAAAAAACTAGAGTGAACTTAAATTTGTGATGTTCAATTAAAACTATGGGAAAAACTCAATTGACAATGAATTGGGAACAACACAGTGTACCTTAGGGATTGTTCTCAGTAAATGGGTACATTTTTTGTTGAGAATACTTCAATACATAAAGCTAATTTGGGAATAGAACAGAAACAGGCTGTAGATTCCCTAAAGCAGTCTCCCATTCATTGTCTATATAGAAGCTTCAGACTTTATACCTGATGACATCACAAGTTTGAGACGGACTTCCATGGTTGGTGGCTTTGAGAGGGAGAAGCTTATCATCAAATTGAACTTTCCCAGGCCATGAAAATGCCCAATTGGAATTGTTAGTCAAGGGTAGTGTCACCCTTTAGCACCTTATGTTGGTATGAACACTAACCTCTCATATGCACATACAACTGGGTGGGTGAAGGCCAAATTGTAAGAATCCGCAGAAGCAACGTAGGTCAGATCATTGCTGTACACCAGTGCATCCCCGGTGACCTGTTAGAGAGACAAAGATCCCCCTGAGAGAACTATAGCGGACTCACAGCTTGCAGGTTTAAAATATATATATATATACACATACCAGTCTCCTAAAGTTACAGTCAGTGAGATCCACATAGAAGTAGGCCTCTCCTGCTGAGAAGCTAGTTGGGAAACAGTTACCCAGACGGAGAAGTGACGTGTCGGCCTGGGGTCGGCTTTCTGTCCACATCAGCGTCACAAAATCTGGACCACAGTCCACTTTCATGTCTGCAACACAAATAAATTAAGTTTAGACTCAACTATTTCAGTCAAAGATAATAACATGGCTTTAATTGTTTCCAGTCTTACCTGCATATACCGCCATGGCAACTGCCAGGCTCAGAAGCAGTGCACCTTGACAAAATGAAACCATCATGACCGAATGCTTGCTACTGACACAGTGCATGTTCTTATACCTTGTTCCTGAGAGGCATTCATCAAGATAACGTCTTTCACCTGGTGCCTGTCAACAGTCCCAGCTGCAGCAGCTAGCACACTGATTACAGCATGGGGAGCATCCAATCACATTAGTCCTTACACCCAATTCGTTTTTATTCGGCTTCATCAGCAGCACAAAATCACATTTCTTAATAAACGTATTATCCTGTGTGACTACCTTAAATTCTTATTTAAAACACTTTGAGGATCATAGTGCATGGGTTGTCTTACTGATGTTTTGATTTAGTTTTGCTGTTATATATATTGACATTAATATATGTATACGTTGGGATTCTTTGTTCAACGTCAAGTCATGCAAGAAAAAGTTCTCTTTGAGAATTAAAAGGAGTCATTTCTAAACAAATGATCATTTGGGGGAAGGTAGTATTCCTTTATCAGATGTCCCGTCCTATTCAAATGTGTTATTTTTATATCTTTGACCTAATGGAAACTCAAGGTAAGGGAAAAAGGTAAAGGTTTCAGTTCATTTAAGTTGTATTCAGTGTGAGAAAATATCCACACACGTGAATATTAGTGTTGCTATGATGTCATCCTTTAACTGCATAAACACGTGCCATGCAGGCCATCCCTATTGAGGTTATATTCATGGCCAGAAAGTAAACTATGCTACATTCAACTGCAGGCATGAGTGGCCAGAAAATAAATTCAGATCAGAATTGTCTTTTCAAATGAGGCTCAATATAAATAATTGCCATAGTTGTAATAGCAGACAGATCACCAATAGCTTTTAAATCTGGTGGTGTATGTTATGTCAGAATGTGTATCATGTGCAGAGCTCAATGTAACATGGAAAGTGAAAGAAAGATTCAGGGGCTATACTCCGACTCACATGGCCATTAAAGGTTACATTATAATTGACAGTATCTTTCAATGACAAGTCACACAAAATTAGTCAAATTCTACTGATGGGACAGATGGACACAGTAGGACCTTCATATGAAGTAAAGATACTCGTTTTATACTCAACAGGAGTTAAGAACAGTTTTATTTATACAGAGATTATAGACAACTTTAATCTGCATATGGTGTCATCCACCTGGGCTCTCTGTTCAGTCTCCACAATCTTAGACTGGACTTCCTGTTGAGAAAATGTTTAGCAACGTTAGTCTTATGGCAAGTTTTGAACAAAACTTCCAGACAAATACCATAAATAAATAGTCCTTAACCTTGGTCAGCAATGGAAACATCTGATGCATTGTGGGCATTTTGTTGCGATGGATCCATTATGATCAGGGGTCCCAACATAGAAGTGTGCCTGAAGCCGTTGGATTCTGAGGTGGAAGAAAACAATAAGTTCATAATGAAAAGACTACATTAAAAAAAGCATACAAGTTAGCATAAAAGCGATACCCCATTCGTCTCCTCTCTTGGAGCGAGTGTTGCAGGTCCTAGAACAGCAGTCACACATGGAGCTCTGCATGGGGTCATCCAGGAGTTCCCATCTGAGGAGGCAGCTATCGTTACATCAGCATGGCTTTAAAACATTTTGTATACACCGAAGAAAAAAACATTTTCACATACTTCCAACATATCAAACTCTTCCCTTACCGCTCATTTTCCTTTACATAGTGGCAAGCTTTCTGGCTCTCACTTAGAACTTCAGGATCCCATGCGAGCAGTTTGCAGTGAATGTACACCTGAGGAGGACATGAAACATACATGTTTGCTAGGAACCAAATATTCTTTAGAGCGCTTTACATTTACCCCCTCACCTCCTTGCCGAGACCAAACTTGAAGGACTGCAGGTAGAGGATGATTGCAGACGAGTGGTACCGAGGGAGAAACCTGGAGTTTCCCTTCACACTGTCCAGGAGACACCTGAAGAAATTCAGATAAGCAATAAGGACTAAACTCCAGAAAACAATTAAAGAAATCAGAGACTGGATCTCACCCCTTATTTGTAATGATGGGGTACACATTGCTGTTAGCCTGCAGCTCAGGCGTAGTGGCTGCCACACATTCCTCCATGAGCAGCAGCAATGGCTGATGGGACTTCTGCTCCACTGTTGCCCATATTGGCATGAAGGAACCCAGGGGGATGACATTTGTCTGCGCTACCGCTGTCATTTGTTCTGTAAGGGGAAAAGTAAAAACGGCTTAGTGTGCATTTTTTGAGTGCTCTGCCTTTGGGCGCATGAGCCCTCACCATTTAAGAGCAGCATGTGGAACTTCAGCCCTCCTCGGCCTCCGGCAACACCTGACCCCGGGGTCAGGAAAGGAGGAAACCACCCCTCAGGTCTGAAATATATTAACGACATTCATCCCATATATCAGCTTTAAACTCGAATTTAAATAAGAAAGAAACTCCTACCTTGGATAAACACACTCGATGGGATACACATAAGCTGCAGGACTCGACCTTGTTCTGGGCCTGAAAGTCAGCTCATTTGTGTAGATGAGATTCTTCCCTTTCACCTGAAGATAAAAAAGACATTATGACATTGAAAAGGCTGAGAGGTATTCCGGTGAAACATGGCAGTTACATTACCAGTCTTTTAAAATTGCAGTCATCTAGTTTGTAGTTAAACTCAGCTTTCCCCTCTCCCCTGGGCAGAGCCTTAAACCCAGATGGCATGCAGTTTCCGAGGAAGTGACGAGCTGCATATTGCCGCAGCCTCGAGGGGATCGTCCATGTGATGCTTACGGAGTCTTTTTCACACTGTACTTTGATTTCTGCAAACAAATCATTATTATATATTTCCCTACATTCCCCAACAAAAGCAGATGTTTACATACATGTGCTAAGCATACCTGCATTGGCAACAGTCGTTGAAAAAAGAGCCACAACTATCACACCAAGGTAGAGTTGAGTCCCCATGACTGAATGATCTACATCACACAGGAAGTGGCACCATTTGTAGACTCCCTGCCAATTTAGCTGAACGAGCAACACCTGTGTGAGAGCAGGGCAGCATCTGTCTACTTATACTGGGATGACATTTCACATTCAATTTCATTGTAGAGTTTTCATTTGGATCATTTCTAGTAAACTTATTCAAGTACATTTTTATTTATCTGCCTTTAATCTTTTATTACATGGCTTAGTTGAATACTCGATTCTGATTGGTCAATTCAGAACACGTGACACGTTGTCAAGGACTGAAATTAATAGAGCAGCGTCCTCTGGTGGCCTCTGTATAGATCAGTCAGTCCAAAAAGAAACCAAAAGATAATTACCAACATTTATTTAAAAATAGTTGTTGTTGTAATTGTTTTGTCATCTGATTGAGTGTGTCTGATCCTGGAAGGGCAAATCGTTTTTGACCTCTGTACAGCGAGTGCCATAAATAATGTTTGTTATGGAATGGATAATTGTATGGAGCTCACTTTGACAATGTTCAAAACCTGCTTAATAAATGGAATGTACTTTGTCTATTCCACATCCGATAACAAGCCTACAAGCCATTACAATAACAGCACAACCGGTATCTATAAACACAGTATAGCGCGTCAGCCAACTCATCCCCGGGAGTTAAGCCACCATGGAAGCTTTAGTATCGGGCTAAAGGTCATGCAGAGTGAGATCGCTATCCCTTTAAGAGAGAGAGAGGGGTGTGGCGCGTGCATGTGTGTGTGGGCAGGGACTAGTGATGGCAAAATGAAGCTATGAATGAAGCATCGAACCACTTGGACAATTGTGTCGGAAATAGGTTCATTTCTCGAAGCTTCAGTTACAGCGACCTCTCCTGGCGAAGTGCAAGGCTGCAGTGGGTTTAACGTATCTTTGCCTTGAAAAATATTCGATGCACACACACACACACTAAGACTGAATATCATGTTCTATTTGCAATTAAAGATTGATAATTGTGTGTATTGGGTTATTGAGAAGAGACTAGAGAGTGCTAGACATTTTTTTGGGAGGAGAGGGCCTTTTAACAGTTATTAAAGTATTAAAGTTGAAAAGCATTGATTAAAAGTACATCCATTCCGGGCTTTTGACAACGTGTCACGTGTTCTGAATTGACCAATCAGAATCGAGTATTCAACTAAGCCATGTAATAAAAGATTAAAGGCAGATAAATAAAAATGTACTTGAATAAGTTGACTAGAAATGATCCAAATGAAAACTCTACAATGTATAAACATCGCCGCATTCGGGCTGCCGCATTCGGGCCGCCGGCTCTACCCACTGGGCTATCTATTCCTTAAAATATTGAACTGTTTTTATATTACTGATAATTGTCTTTTTGTTCACAACTTCTCCAAATTTCGAAGTGTTTCCCGAGCCAGAACGACCTAACTTTCTTCCTGGCCTGATACTACAATAATGATAATGATTATTATCATGATACTACAATTCAAATGCAATACCAACAACAACTCAACAGCAACAACGCAAACTACGACAACAACCCACACATTGCACATTGTTTAGAGAGGTCATAAAGTGTTGAAGCGCTCAAATTCGAAACAGTTTCAACCTGTCACCTGTCAGAATCGAGACGAGGCAGTGCATTGAATCGCGTGAATGGACCGTGAACCAGTCAAGTGATTCATTCAGGAAATGAAGCAGTTGCTGGTTCGGACGTCACATGTCACGTGATTTGAAGCAGTTGCTGCTTCTGACATCATATGTCACGTGATTTGAAGCAAGCTTCGAAGCACTGCTTCTATGAAATAGGGAGTCCAGGGTTGAAGCTCCGTTCGAAGCTTCAGTGTCAAACTGCCATCACTAGCAGGGACGTGCACAGGCATTTTGGGGGACAGGAGCTCAAGTGAGAAAAAGGGCACTTCCTATAATCATTTATAAAAAAAAGTAAAACAAAAGGTTAAATGTAGTTGCACATCTCTGACTTACTATCATGTAGGTATATTGACTTGGAAGATTGTTATGGTTGGGCTGATTTGAGAAAAGTGCAGTTGTAGTTTCATCTGAATTGTTGTATTGTTTTATAAATAGTGTTGTATATAAAATAATCAGGTAATTGTTGAAAAATAAATTCAGTAGAATTAAAAAAAAGAAGCAATTAGGCAGATAAATAAAAATGTACTTGAATAAGTTTCCTAGAAATGATCCAAATGAAAACTCTACAATGAAAATGAATGTGAAATGTCATCCCAGTATAAGTAGACAGATGCTGCCCTGCTCTCACACAGGTGTTGCTCGTTCAGCTAAATTGGCAGGGAGTCTACAAATGGTGCCACTTCCTGTGTGATCTAGATCATTCAGTCATGGGGACTCAACTCTACCTTGGTGTGATAGTCGTGGCTCTTTTTGCAACGGCTGTTGCCAATGCAGGTATGCTTAGCACATGTATGTAAACATCTGCTTTTGTTGGGGAATGTAGGGAAATATATAATAATGATTTGTTTGCAGAAATCAAAGTACAGTGTGAAAAAGACTCCGTAAGCATCACATGGACGATCCCCTCGAGGCTGCGGCAATATGCAGCTCGTCACTTCCTCGGAAACTGCATGCCATCTGGGTTTAAGGCTCTGCCCAGGGGAGAGGGGAAAGCTGAGTTTAACTACAAACTAGATGACTGCAATTTTAAAAGACTGGTAATGTAACTGCCATGTTTCACCGGAATACCTCTCAGCCTTTTCAATGTCATAATGAGCTTCTTTTTTTTTCTTCAGGTGAAAGGGAAGAATCTCATCTACACAAATGAGCTGACTTTCAGGCCCAGAACAAGGTCGAGTCCTGCAGCTTATGTGTATCCCATCGAGTGCGTTTATCCAAGGTAGGAGTTTCTTTCTTATTTAAATTCGAGTTTAAAGCTGATATATGGGATGAATGTTGTTAATATATTTCAGACCTGAGGGGTGGTTTCCTCCTTTCCTGACCCCGGGGTCAGGTGTTGCCGGAGGCCGAGGAGGGCTGAAGTTCCACATGCTGCTCTTAAATGGTGAGGGCTCATGCTCCCAAAGGCAAAACACTCACAAAATGCACACTAAGCCGTTTTTACTTTTCCCCTTACAGAACAAATGACAGCAGTAGCACAGACAAATATCATCCCCCTGGGTTCCTTCATGCCAATATGGGCAACAGTGGAGCAGAAGTCCCATCAGCCATTGCTGCTGCTCATGGAGGAATGTGTGGCAGCCACTACGCCTGAGCTGCAGGCTAACAGCAATGTGTACCCCATCATTACAAATAAGGGGTGAGATCCAGTCTCTGATTTCTTTAATTGTTTTCTGGAGTTTAGTCCTTATCGCTTATCTGAATTTCTTCAGGTGTCTCCTGGACAGTGTGAAGGGAAACTCCAGGTTTCTCCCTCGGTACCACTCGTCTGCAATCATCCTCTACCTGCAGTCCTTCAAGTTTGGTCTCGGCAAGGAGGTGAGGGGGTAAATGTAAAGTGCTCTAAAGAATATTTGGTTCCTAGCAAACATGTATGTTTCATGTCCTCCTCAGGTGTACATTCACTGCAAACTGCTCGCATGGGATCCTGAAGTTCTAAGTGAGAGCCAGAAAGCTTGCCACTATGTAAAGGAAAATGAGCGGTAAGGGAAGAGTTTGATATGTTGGAAGTATGTGAAAATGTTTTTTTCTTCTGTGTATACAAAATGTTGTAAAGCCATGCTGATGTATTTGAGCCTTAACGATAGCTGCCTCCTCAGATGGGAACTCCTGGATGACCCCATGCAGAGCTCCATGTGTGACTGCTGTTCTAGGACCTGCAACACTCGCTCCAAGAGAGGAGACGAATGGGGTATCGCTTTTATGCTAACTTGTATGCTTTTTTTAATGTAGTCTTTTCATTATGAACTTATTGTTTTCTTCCACCACAGAATCCAACGGCTTCAGGCACACTTCTATGTTGGGACCCCTGATCATAATGGATCCATTGCAACAAAATGCCCACAATGCATCAGATGTTTCCATTGCTGACCAAGGTTAATGAGTATTTATTTATGGTATTTGTCTGGAAGTTTTGTTCAAAACTTGCCATAAGACTAACGTTGCTAAACATTTTCTCAACAGGAAGTCCAGTCTAAGATTGTGGAGACTGAACAGAGGGCCCAGGTGGATGACACCATATGCAGATTAAAGTTGTCTATAATCTCTGTATAAATAAAACTGTTCTTAACTCCTGTTGAGTATAAAACGAATATCTTTACTTCACATGAAGGTCCTACTGTGTCCATCTGTCCCATCAGTAGAATTTTACTAATTTTGTGTGACTTGTCATTGAAATATACTGTCAATTATAATGTAACCTTAAATGGCCATGTGAGTCGGAGTATAGCCCCTGAATCTTTCTTTCACTTTCTTTTGACATTGAGCTCTGCACATGATACACATTCTGACATTACATACACCACCAGATTTAAAAGCTATTGGTGATCTGTCTGCTATTACAACTATGGCAATTATTTATGTTGAGCCTCATTTGAAAAGACAATTCTGATCTGAATTTATTTTCTGGCCACTCATGCCTGCAGTTGAATGTAGCATAGTTTACTTTCTGGCCATGAATATAACATCAATAGGGATGGCCTGCATGGCACGTTTATGCAGTTAAAGGATGACATCATAGCAACACAACTAATATTCACGTGTGTGGATGTTTTCTCACACTGAATAGAACTTAAATGAACTGAAACCTTTACCTTTTTCCCTTACCTTGAGTTTCCATGAGGTCGAAGATATAAAAATAACACATTTGAATAGGACAGGACATCTGATAAAGGAATACTACCTTCCCCCAAATGATCATTTGTTTAGAAATGACTCACCTTTTAATTCTCAAATAGAACTTTTTCTTGCATGACTTGACGTTGAACAAAGAATCCCAACGTATACAGATATTAATGTCAATATATATAACAGCAAAACTAAATCAAAACATCAGTAAGACAACCCATGCGCTATGATCCTCAGGTGTTTTAAATAAGAATTGAAGGTAGTCACACAGGATAATACATTTATTAAGAAATGTGATTTTGTGCTGCTGATGAAGCTGAATAAAAATGAATTGGGTGTAAGGACTAATGTGATTGGATGCTCCCCATGCTGTAATCAGTGTGCTAGCTGCTGCAGCTGGGACTGTTGACAGGCACCAGGTGAAAGACGTTATCTTGATGAATGCCTCTCAGGAACAAGGTATAAGAACATGCACTGTGTCAGTAGCAAGCATTCGGTCATGATGGTTTCATTTTGTCAAGGTGCACTGCTTCTGATCCTGGCAGCTGCCATGGCGGTATATGCAGGTAAGACTGGAAACAATTAAAGCCATGTTATTATCCTTGACTCAAATAGTTTAATCTAAACTTAATTTATTTGTGTTGCAGACATGAAAGTGGACTGTGGGCCAGATTTTGTGACGCTGATGTGGACAGAAAGCCGACCCCAGGCCGACACGTCGCTTCTCCGTCTGGGTAACTGTTTCCCAACTAGCTTCTCAGCAGGAGAGGCTTACTTCTATGTGGATCTCACTGACTGTAACTTTAGGAGACTGGTATGTGTATATATATATTTTAAAGCTGCAAGTCTGATATATTTCCTACAGTTCTCTCAGGGGGATCTTTGTCTCTCTAACAGGTCACCGGGGATGCACTGGTGTACAGCAATGATCTGACCTACGTTGCTTCTGCGGATTCTTACAATTTGGCCTTCACCCACCCAGTTGTATGTGCATATGAGAGGTTAGTGTTCATACCAACATAAGGTGCTAAAGGGTGACACTACCCTTGACTAACAATTCCAATTGGGCATTTTCATGGCCTGGGAAAGTTCAATTTGATGATGAGCTTCTCCCTCTGAAAGCCACCAACCATGGAAGTCCATTTCAAACTTGTGATGTCATAGGTATAAAGTCTGAAGCTACTATATAGACAATGAATGGGAGACTGATTTAGGGAATCTACAGCCTGTTTCTGTTCTATTCCCAAATTAGCTTTATGTATTGAAGTATTCTCAACAAAAAATGTACCCATTTACTGAGAACAATCCCTAAGGTACACTGTGTTGTTCCCAATTCATTGTCAATTGAGTTTTTCCCATAGTTTTAATTGAACATCACAAATTTGAGTTCACTCTAGTTTTTTGCATTTTGGAGGAAGTCTTTCGACATAGGAGTAACTGTTCATAACTAGAGAATGCAATTCCTGAAGAAATTGCTAGTGGGAATACTTTATGCTGATGTTGAATTGCTATGCTGAAATGTAATGTGTGAGAAGAAAGTGAAGAACTTTTAGATTGAAATGATACATGAACACTGGGGGCTTGAATTTGTGAGAAGAAAAGAAAGTAATAAAGCTTGGAAAAGTAGCAGAATATTTGAACTGCAAACTATTGAACTAAGTTGATGGCGACTGATCTGTCACCATGGCAACGGTATTTGACACCCCATAATACGCTTCGATATGTGGATGGCTTCATCGTTACAAAACCTGTGAAGTTTGGAGCATTTTCACTGAAGTCATGAGAACCATGTTTCATGGTGAGCATTGTGTTGCCATGGCAACGGCATTTGAATACATCTCAAAACTGTCCTGTAGATGTCTTCACGGCTGGACTGTTGGCACGGACCGGTGATGTACAAGTCAATCAATGTTTATTTATATAGCCCAATATCACAAATGTTACATTTGTCTCAGTGGACTTCACTGTTTGTACAAAATATCAGTATGACAATACGACACCCTCTGTCCTTAGACCCTCACATCGTACAAGGAAAAACTTCCGAAGAAAACCCACAGTTTAAAGGGAAAAATGTGAGAAACCTCAGGGAGAGTAACAGAGGAGGGATCCCTCTCCCAGGACGGACAGACATGCAATAGATGCTGTGTGTAAATTGAAAAGATAATACATTTGCAACATAGGTAGTCCAAATGTTTGGAAATGCATGTGTGTATAATAGGAAGATGAATCCACGAGGATATCCATCCAGGACCTATGATCCAGGACCACAGCCACGACTCAAGATCCAGGGCTCGCGATGCAGGACACAGGACCGCAGGATCATCCATGACTCCGGATCCCAGCGTATATAGACACCAAAAAGAAAGAGATTTGGGGAAGCTGGGTTAATCGGAACATGGGAGTACACAGGTATAGACAGAGAGAAGGAAGAAGTAAGATGTCCCCCGACAAACTAAGCCTATATCAGCAAAACTAGGGGCTGAATCTAATCAGCCCTAAATATAAGCTTTATCAAAAAGGAAGGTCTTAAGCGCACTCTTAAAAACGGATAGGGTGTCTGCCGCCCGAACACAAACTGGAAGCTGATTCCACAAATGTGGAGCTTGATAAGAAAAGTGAATATTGGGGGACAATTAGACCGTGTCCATTGGAGTTACAGCGACATCGTGTTTTATGGCGAGGGATGCGTTGCCATAGTAACACCACATTATGTAAAATCAGATTTGATGTAGAGCTTTTCAGGGCCACAGTGTTAACCATTATGTGATGTTTGGTGGTGTTCTGAGCAGGTCAGTTGGAGTTATGACATCATCATGTTCCATCACACAGGTGTTTATGTTTGCGCTAACGACGTTATGAAACACCTGTGCTTGAGCCCAGAGATCAAAGGTTTCCATGGTGATGTGCAGTAATCAGTGAGGAGAGCCTTTCCATTGTTCTGAATGAGAGATAAACCTCTTGCATGTGAACGTTTTGTTGAATAAGCGTAACAGATATCGGTGAAATTTCAACGTGTTAAGCATCTCAAGAACCCTTGGCATCTGAAGTGTGCTTTTTGTGTACTTTCAGGTCAATAATGTGCCATTTTTGGCAAACTAACTAAAGGTGCGAGGAAAGATGAGCCTGAATGTACAATGAGCTTTAGCTACGAGATGTTTTCTCATGAAAAATTATGTCTCAGGAGTGTAGGGTTTGGCAGGTTTAAAAATATATATATGAAGGCGAATTTCAAGCTGTCCACTCTAGCTGTGAAATCACGCACTCTAGCCTTAACGAGCTGTGCAATACACACTAATGTTAAAATCTGAAGAAGGCCTCTTTACCAAGTTCTGAGCAATGTTTAATATTTCTAAAAGTATGAATCTGATTAAAAACTGGTTTAATATGAATAATGTCAGAAAGACGTGTAACATTTTAAAGTTGGAATGAGGTTTCTGAGTGAAAGTATGAAGGAACAGTTAGCAGTTGAATTCGCATGACGTTTTTTCAAGTCTGAAGAGTTTCTCTTGACTTCCATGTTAAAAATGTGATGAATTATGGGATGTATCTTGGGAATTATGAATGAGAAAAGTAATGGCAATCGATTCCTGAACGATTTGAACGGAGTTTCTGTGATGTGGGAGAAGAAGCCGGACAAAATAACCCGGCGGAATAAAGAATTAGTTCGTAGGAGTAAACAAGCTTGCACTAATAAGTTCAATAGTTTCACTTTGCAGCATTTTCTTTACCCTTCTACTTTATTTTGTGCAGGCCCAAAGACTGGTATGCTACGATCTATGACCCGGTGTTTAAAACCTACAGTCTAGGAGATCTGCAGTTTAACATTGGCCTCATGAATGGTGGGTAAACAACATGAGAAACTCTCTACGAACGGCAGCTCTCCCTGACTTTTGTAACTTAATGACTCTTCTCCTGTTTACTGCCCTAGACGACTTCTCAGGCCCTGCTGAATCTACACGCTTTCCTCTGGGCTCCATCATCCCCATCATGGCTAGTGTGGTGCAGGAGACCCATCAGCCCTTGCTGCTGCTTCTTGAGGAATGTGTAGCTGCTACCACACCAGAGCTGTACCCTGAAAGCACCATGTACCCTATAATCTCCAATAAAGGGTACTCATGGCAATGAGCATTGATTTCAAAAATATATTTTGGTCGTAATACTAATACATTTTCTTTAACCCAACAGCTGTCTTTTGGAAAGTGTGTCGTCACGATCAAAATTCGAACCAAGGCAAAAGTCATCGGAGATCCGCCTATCACTTCAGACCTTTACATTTGCTATGGAAGAAGAGGTAAATTGACCTTTACTTTTTTCAGATTCAAGTTTTTATTGTGGAAACTGATTAATTGACGCCTATATTTCCCCTCTACTCAACAGGTCTTTATCCACTGCAAACTTTTGGCTTGGGATCCCAATGGTCTTGACAGCACTAAGAAAGCCTGCCACTTTGTCGAAGGGCATGGGTAAAAATATGACTTCAATATGTCAGAATTTGAATTGTAGGTTAATTTGTTTTACATGAGATGACTTATTCATCTTAAGCCCAGTCTACTGAAGATACAGATGGATCCCATTCATAACTATTCAAACTTTGTGGAATCTTTATTTGGAAGAGCTGAGATGCATTTGAATTATCTTTTCATCCAATCTTCATGAACTCAGTTGGGAGTTGCTGGACAACTTGGCCCAGAGCAATCTTTGTGACTGCTGTGAATCGAAATGCACGTCAAGGAGGCAGAGGAGTGTTGTGTCAGGTATGTACACAACTTCTGCTGTATTACACTTGTTTGGTTGACTTGTACTAAAATATATATTGTTGCAGAGAAACATGGAATGGTACAAAAAGCAGTCATTGGGCCATTTACCATCACAGATGTGAATTCCTGAAGGTAAGGGTTTCGTATTGCAATATACATTTATTCTGAACGGCTATATTAAACTTTGTTCTCCCAACAGGAATGGATCCATTTCACTGACTGGTTTCTTCAATCTGAATTTGGTTTTTATTCTTGGTTCTCTTTGCATTGCAGATTGTATGTGGCCAATAAAAAATGTTTCCGAACAACTTAATTGAAGTTCTCAAATTATTCAGTTTAACTTTTTCTTTTGCGTGAAATGGTTTAAACTAAGCTGTATTACTGAATCTTGATGACCTTGTCTTCGTTCTGGGAACATTTCCAGGTCTATTCAATGTCATGAACTTTTTTCTTGTGGCAATTTCCCAGAAATATTGATCACACTACATCTTTGAAAGCAATATGATTACATTACACTTTTTGTTCAAATGTCCAATCAATAACTCTTAACAGTTAATGCTTATGTATTTGTATTCTGTATTCTTCAAGCAGGTCAAGGCTAAACTCAGTGATTTTCCAAAGAATATTATGGCTGAACAATGAAGAGAATGGATTCAAAGCTTTTCAGCACTATAGGCAAGGCAAGTTTATTTATATAGCACCTTTCAACACAAGGCAATTCAAAGTGCTTTACAAAAAATGAAAGACATTAAGAAAATGGCATTTAAAATCAGTCATTAAAAAGAAAATATAATAAAATAAAAAATACATGGATAAAAGTTACAGTACAGTTTAAGATGTGAATAGTTCAATTAAAAGCGGCGGCGAAAAGTCTTTAGTCTGGATTTAAAAGTAGTCAGAGTTGCAGCGGACCTGCAGGTTTCTGGGAGTTGTTCCAGATATTTGGAGCATAATAACTGAACGCTGCTTTACCATGTTTAGTTCTGACTCTGGGGACAGAGAGCTGACCAGTCCCTGAAGACCTGAGAGATCTGGATGGTTCATAATTTAGCAGGAGGTCAGAAATGTATTTTGGGCCTAAACCATTCAAAGCTTTATAAACCAGCAGCAGTATTTTCAAATCTGTTCTTTGACACACAGGAAGCCAGTGTAAAGACTTCAGAACAGGAGTGATGTGATCCACTTTCTTAGTGTTAGTGAGGACTCGAGCAGCGGCGTTCTGAATTAGCTGCAGCTTTCTAATAGATTTTTAAGTGAGACCTGTGAAGACACCATTGCAGTAGTCCAGTCTACTGAAGATAAAAGCATGGACAAGTTTTTCCAAATCCTGCTGTGACATTAGTCTTTTAATCCTAGATATGTTCTTTAGGTGATAGTAGGCTGATTTAGTAACTGTTTTAATGTGACTGTTGAAACTCAGGTCAGAGACCATGACTACATCTAGATTTCTGGCTTTATCTGTTGTTTTGAACATTGCAGACTGAAGCTCAGCGCTAACTTTTATACGTTCTGCCTTGGCTCCAAAAACCATTACCTCAGTTTTATCTTTGTTTAATTGGAGAACGTTCTGACACATCCAGTCATTGATTTGTTTAATGCACTTACTCAGTGTTTGAATTGGAGCATAGTCTCCTGGTGAAATTGTTACGTAAATGTGTGTGTCATCCGCATAGCTATGGTAACTTATGTTGTTTTTCATTATCTGAGCCAGTGGTAGCATGTAGATGTTAAAGAGAAGAGGCCCCAAGATGGAGCCTTGAGGTACCCCACATGTCATATTTGTCAACTCAGATGTGTATTTACCTATAGAAACAAAGTGGTTGCTGTCCTTTAAGTAGGATTCAAACCAATTTAGAACTGTTTTCGAAAGTCCCACCCAGTTTTCTAGTCGGTCGAGTAATATGTTGTGGTTAACAGTGTCAAACGCAGCACTGAGATCTAATAATACTAACACTGAAGTTCTGCCACTGTCTGTGTTTAAGTGGATGTCATTGAAGACCTTTACAAGAGCAGTCTCAGTGCTGTGGTTTGGACGAAAGCCTGACTGGAACACATCGAAACAACTATTTAAATGCAAGAAATTACTCAACTGTTGAAAAACAACTTTTTGAATGATTTTACCTAGAAATGGGAGGTTTGATATGGGCCTGTAATTGTTCATTACTGAAGCATCTAGATTATTCTTTTTTTAAGAGCGGTTTAATGACTGCAGTTGTCAGGGCCTGTGGAAAAATACCTGAGTGAAGAGATTTGTTTACTATATGAAGTAGATCTGAGGCCATGCAATGAAAAACATCTTTGAAAAATCCTGTTGGAATAATATCAAGGCAGCAGGAGGAGGATTTCAGAAGTTGAATAATGTCCTCTAGGTTTTTATCATTAATCTGATGGAATTGTGTCATGGTGTTTGAATTGATATTAGGTGGACATAGGGGCAACACATTTGCTGTACGTGCATTGTTTTTGTTTTTGGTAATGATGTCAGAGAAGAACGATTGTCGTGCATTTTTCAATTCCAAATTATCAAGGCCAAGTCTCTCTTTATAGATTTCAAAGTGAACCTGGAGATTTGTTTTTCACCACCTACGTTCAGCTTTTCGACACTCTCTTTTTTCTGTTGTCACGGTCATGGCCTTTCTCCATGGAGATATTTTCTTGCCAGTCACTTCCTTTACCTTAGTTGGAACAATGGCATCTATAATATTTTTAATTTTTGAATTAAAATGATCTACTAGCTCATTTACTGAGATGTTAGCAGGGGCAAGTGTGGAAGAAAAATTCTGAGTAAACATTTCCCTAGTATTTTCAGTTAAATATCGCTTTGTGGTTACCTCTTTTTGAAAATGTTTGTGAACAGAAATAGAGCTCTCAAAGAAAACACAGGAATGATCAACTAAATATATCCGTCGTAAACTAAACCAGAAACAGCAGTATATTTTTATTTTGTTAACACTGTAAACTTGACAGCTTTTTAACCCAAACCACCTACTGGTTAAAGCACGTTATTACACGTTTAGAGTAATGCAATGCAGGTAGATTGTGTTGCTTTTTAATGACTGTTTAAAATGCCTTTTTCTTAATATATTTCATTTTTGTAAAGCACTTTTGAATGTGTTATATTTTATGAAAACATTTAAATATTAAGAGTATATACAAAATAGGAGGAAAGTAGAAGGTCAATGATAGAAATATAGAATAGAAAATATAAAAAAGATACTGTAAATGGTATCTATAATAATAATAATAATAATAATACATGGGCCTTAAATAGAGCTTTTCAAGAAACTCAAAGACGCTTTGACAGAGAATAAAAAAACAAACAAAAAAACAAAAAGAAAGAAATACAAAAAGAGATAAACAAACAAAAAATAGGGGGGGGGGGTCAGTGGTTGAATGCAGTGTTGAACAGGTGGGTTTTGAGTGATGTTTTGAATGATGTGAGGGAGGAAGAATCTCTGTTGGGGTATAGAGTTCCAGAGGGTGCAGCAACGGAGAAGGCTCTGTTTAGAACTGAATAAAACAGTATAGTGCCGGATGTACAAAGATATTAATAGGAGGATGTGCAAAACAGACGAACTATTTAGGCTTTATTTAAACATTAAATAATACTTTAGGTTAAGGTCTTCTTTTAAATACATGTAAGCAAAAAGCTTTGGGGGTGTCTATATTAATAAGCCTGACAAAGTACTTAACGTTTAATATATTGCATGGTTTGTTTTGGGACTTGACAATCAACTTTCCTGCAAAGTTAACTATGTTGAAGCACTTATTTGAACCGATATTATACATATGTATTATACTCTTATAAGATGTATGTAGATAGAATAAGAAATGTGCAGAATATGACAGTTTAATGGTGGAGGTACACACATATTGATAGATCTCTTGTTGAGGAACCTATGAACCAAGTGTGTCATCATAGCATAACTACAGTTAGTTGTGTATATGATATTTCAATAAACCTTTGAAAATCTTGAAATCTTGAAAGGGATGTGCAAAATAGCCATAATATATATATATATTATATACAGTTTTTGATGAACAATTAGAGAATAACAAGTAATGAATATACTTTATAGAGATCTGCAGATACATTTTTTGTCTTCTCAAGCACCGACTATCAAATATATCTCCTGATTGTTGGCACTTGACAATCACCTTCACTGAATTTTTTTTCTAAAAGATCTATCTGAAATAAATAAGTGTACTGAAACAAATACCAATAACTGTATTGCATTGTTTTCTTATGCGCAATTACTTCATACTGTCTAGTTCTCTTTTTCGTCCTGCATTTATTGTGCCCCACTCAGAAAATAACTAGCCCCCCAGTGGCCCCCCCAGTCAAATTGGTCTAGAACCGCCACTGCTCAGCTGTAACTAAAGTCTGATTTAAGGGTTGTTTATATTTCACATCATTAATCCAAATCTCTAAAGTAACTAACATAAATGTAGTAAAAATACCAGGTTAACCTTAAAGAAAGCCCTCAGGATTATAAAAGACCCCCATCACCCCAGCCACAAACTGTTCTCTCTGCTGCCGTCTGGCAGGCGGTACCGCAGCATCCGGACTAAAACCACCAGACTCAGGGACAGTTTCATCCCACAGGCCAGATGACTATTAAACACCTGAACTTTGAAACAACATCCATAACATTCATCTGGCTGCTACTTAGAAATTATTTGTCTAATATATCATATTCCAATCACTTGTAGACTCTTATTGCACTATTTAACTTTTTACTATTTTACTATTTTTCTATTTGAATTTACTTGCACTGTTTTTTCTGTGTATCTGTTTTATTGTGTTGTTGATTTGGATAGTGTGCCTTCGATGGGTTTCATTCCATTTCAAAGTGCTGTTTGACGCATGTAAACTTTGCGCACTGTCACTCCAACATCCATTCACAGAGCTTGAGAACAAATCACGGGGTTTGTCAATCAGAGCACATGGTGTAGTCCTAAACGACAGCTGGGGATTCTGGGTAGTGTAGTGTCTTCTGCCATCCTAAACTCCGAAAAAATATTTGTTTCTCCGAATCGAAGGGGATAAATACAAAAGCATTGCACACAATTTAAACCAATCAATGTTGTGTAATTAACAAGGATAATCTGGTGTTTTTTAGTCGATGAGTAGTGCAGATATCACTGTAAAATCAATCGACAGTAAAGAGAATACTTACTTCCGGTTGTACAATTCACCGTTATCCAATGGGAATGGACGCTCACATGCTGTGCTTCCATGAGCGTCGAATCCCGCCGCAGATGGGAATACATTGCAATCAGTTGAAAGCTATTTGCGTCCCTTTATGAAGCTGAAGGAGCCTAGGAGCGTCACAACTGCACGCCACGGACACTGACCAAACGTCGCTCCTGGACGATTATGGAGTGAGAGTATGTTGGTTATAACCATCTTTCTTTCTTTCTTTAGGCTATCGGTTGCGGTATTCTATTTGGAATTGTGTTAGTGGCTTTCGTCTTGCCATTGTGTGTAAGATGGGCATGTTTCAACAAAACATTTCTGTATGACAAACTGATTATAATAGAGGAGGGCAATGTGCTGAAAGAGCTTCTGAAGAATTCAGCAAAAGAGAAGGTGACTGAAGGAATCCAGAGCAAAATCCATGCAAAACAATGGGAAAAGTGTTTTGATGTTGCCAGAGAGCTGATTGAAAAAGGCCCGCATGGGACGCCACCGCCCCCCCCCTGCAGGACCAGAAGGAAGCACTGACCAACGAGAACAGGTAATGGGAAAAACAGTAAAGAATAAAAAAATAACAACAGATGTTTTCATTCAGTCGGCCTCAAGGTCTGCAGCAAAATATTGTTTGTAGGAAGCAGGTGTGATTTTATGAGCAGTTTCCAAAAATTGCATTATCTGACTTTATTCTGTGTTCGAGCAACAAGAATGCACAATCTTAGTCGTGTGGTAACAGTTGTGTTTTTTCAAAACTTGTGTTAGGGTCAGGGATAAATCAGATTAAAACCTCTAAAGTTTAAATCTGCAGGTTTACTGATTATGAAGAATGAAAACAAATGTTTTTCATAACTTGCAAAAGGCCACATGATTAACATTTTTCTATTAAATCAGCAACTGCAAAACGTCTGGTCTTTAGCAAGTCACTTTATCTTAGTGCAGTGGTTCTCAACTGGTCAGGCCTCGGGACCCACTTTTTACTTGGTCAATACATCGCGACCCAACATTTTGAAGCACTCAAATCTATCTAACAAAAAATCGTGCTGTAATATATACGCTTTTCAGCATACAATATTAATAAAAGTGAAGTACAGTGCATATATCCCTTATGTCCCTTCACAGAACTAAAGTATGCTTTTAAAAAAGTTTAATGAGTTGATGGAATCAAAGCTGAACTGTATAAAAAGGCACGCATGCTGAAAACCCAACCCCAGATGGGGGGTCTGGGGGGATTCTCCCCCAGGAGATTTTTAGAAATACTAACATAAACTACGCATTCTGGTACTCTGAGAAGAAAATAAATAAATCTATCACTACCCGACATATTAATAATATGTTATGCCATTGTTTGTTTTCCCCTTTGTTCTGAAGCTGAACTTGCTGCTCCTCACAGAGAGAAGAGCAAAGAGGAGATAGTCTGTGTGACTTACTTTAAATTGTGGGTTAGGGTCGATAGCTCCCATTGTTCTGTGACCTATCAAGCATCAAACCGAGGGTCATATTTCATTACGTGTTCATTTGTGTCTGAAGTTGTACCCATGGATGTATAAAGAAGAGTTATACCGCAAAGTTATTCTCCGTGGGGACTTCCGACAACAATCTTGATTCTGATTGGCCAGAAGACTCGAAAAAACATCAGCAAAGATGTTTTATTGAGAAAATTATCACTACGTGACAAGACGTTTTCAAAGCCGTTTATGGTCTCTGGTACTTCCTGTCCAACGCCTACTGCATGCACAGCGTTAGAAAATCGGGCCTTCAAAATAAAAGTTTGACTTTAAAAAAAAAAATTAAAAAAATCCAATTTTTTTTCTTCACTTTTTCCGCGACCCACTCGGAACGGGTCCGCGACCCACTTTTGGGTCGCGACCCACCAGTTGAGAACCACTGTTTAGTGTTTATGGTAGACTGGGCTCAATGGTGTCAGACAGGTTTCTAGTCTGTTTTTCACCCCCTGCTCTCTTTTCTCTCTTAACCTCGTTGTCAAGTCGATTCCCATGATTACTCTTACTGGACGGGCTGATAATTCCCTGCCTTTTTTTCGTATCTGTTTTATTGTGTTGCTCTGTGGGAGGAGCCTGTGACCTAAGATTTTCATAACTACACTGTAGCTATGTACACATGCCAATACAATCATTGAACCTTGAACCATGAAACTTTAAAATGTCAACTGTAAATGTGTTATACGAGGTTTAGGACTTTAGGTGGTACATCTCTTCACAGGCCCGGTTCTACGGGGGTGAAAAAAAAATATTACATATATAATAACAATAATAATAATAGTAGTGATAATAATAAGAATAAGAATAATATAGTTGGAATAAAATAAATTGTAATTGTGGTTAAATAACATTGTCTGCTGCATTTATTTGCTCAATTTAAACGGTAAGTAACGTTATTATGTCAGGTGTGCGTGACCTGTGCCACTGCACGTTCATCATCTGCAAGGTGCTTACAGAGCAGTCAATGATGGACATCAAAAAAACAAACGTTTATTTTCTCATACATCTGTGCAAAGATCCCCAAATTCCCTCGAACACCACCACCGCCAAAGTGCATAACTGGAAGAACACTGTATGCTATGCATATCTTCAACACTCACATACTGGAGGTTTTCCTAAAGCACAGGACAGTAGGAGTCATTATATGACAACATCCAATGGAATTAGCTTAACGTAACACATGACACCTTACACACATGGAAATGTAGGTAGTCTCCTCATGCACCTTTTTTATAGTGTCCTTTTTCGCCTAGTATCACTTTTAATAGGCGAATAATGCAGTCTTTATTTGCTCTTAAAAGTGATACTAAGATTTATGTATTGGAAAAAAATACTTGGGACACAGCAGGACTTCGTTTTCTCACCTAAAGCGAGACTTTAGTAAATTTGAACCTAACTCGAGAACTCCTTTTCAAGTGTACTTGGATCCAGGCCTCGGTCTCTGATGTGAAAGCCTCCTTACAAAGACATCATCTGTTGGAGGGTTACACTCTGTACATCTTTCCCTCCTTAATGCACTTTGGGCATCTAAACCAACTCAATCAAAAAGGCTAAAGCTAACTTTAAATAAATATCTCTTACACTTTAATGTTGGTAATTATCTTTCAGTTTCTTTTTGGACTGACTGATCTGTACAGAGGCCACCAGAGGACGCTGCTCTATTCATTTCAGTCCTTGACAGCGGTCTGTCTGTTCTGGATCAACAACGTGTCACGTGTTCTGAATTGACCAATCAGAATCGAGGATTCAACTAAACCATGTAATAAAAGTCGAGAAATAACTGCACATAATTAACAGGGTTCTTTGTAGTACTTTCATTTTACCGACGGTGGGGGCCAGGGACGTGCACAGAAATTTTGGGGGGGCGGGGAGCTCAAGTGAGAAAAAGGGCACTTCCAATAAGCATTTATAAAAAAAATGTAAAACAAAAAATGAAATGTAGTTGCACATCTCTGACTTGCTAACATGTAGGTATATTGACTTGGAAGCTAGTTATGGTTAATGCCCCCCAGAATAGCTTTATAGAGACCTCTACCGCGGTCTGTGAAGATTTTCTTCACTTTTTCATTAATAAGGTAAATTCCACTAGAGCTCAAATCTCTGCGCCTGCAATTGACCCCTCAGTTCCTGCACCGTGTCTGCTGTCTTTAATCAGTTTGAGCATGTAGCTCTGTCTTTTGTACAGGAGATTGTCTCCAAGTTAAAGCCCTCTGGTTCTCCAAATGACCCTGTCGCGCCTCGACTTTTTAAAGAGGTTTTCCCCACTGTTGGACCATCTGTGCTGGCAGTTTTAAACAGAAGCCTGCTCTCAGGGAAGGTCCCCGAAAACCTGAAGCATGCAGTAGTGCAACCTCGTATTAAAAAACCCAGCCTGGATCCCACAGTTCTGGCTAATTTTAGGCCCATTTCCAAAATGCCTTTCATGTCAAAGATCCTGGAGAAGATTGTCTACAGTCAAATTATGTTTTTTTCTGGAAGAGAACAACATACTGGAGGTTTTCCAATCTGGTTTTTAAAACTATGCACAGCACTGAAACAGCGCTTTTAAGAGTCTTTAATGACATCCTTTTATCTACTGACTCTGGGGACTGCGTTGTGCTCCTACTTATTGACTTAACTGCTGCTTTCGATACAGTCGACCATGACATCCTGATCTCCCGCTTGGAGAAGTGGGTGGGCATTGAGGGAAAAGCCCTGGAATGGTTTAGGTCATATTTGAAGGACAGAACCTTCTCTGTCAGCCTTGGTGACTCCGAGTCATCCTCTGCTCCACTCCTGTATGGGGTCCCACAGGGCTCAGTATTAGGCCCCCTGCTATTCTCCCTCTACTTGCTCCCTCTTGGGTCCATTTTTAGAAAGCATGGCATCGCATTCCACTGCTATGCTGACGATAGCCAGATTTATGTCCCTCTAACAAAGAAGGGTGGTTACTTAATTAGCCCACTGATAAAGTGCCTAGATGACGTAAAGGCCTGGATGGCGTGCAATTTCCTTAAACTCAATGAAGGAAAAACAGAAGTAATGGTTTATGGTAGCACCACTGACACCACTTCTGTAGACCTGGGTTCCTTGCATCAGTACACCAAGCCCACCGTTACAAACCTTGGTATTAAAATGGGCCGTGAAACTCAAACTTGAGAGTCAGATTAAGTCGGTGGTAAAAACGAGCTTTTATCACCTGAGGCAGCTTAGCCAAAGTAAAACCTTTTCTCTCCAGACAGCAGTTTGAGACAGTAATCCATGCCTTTGTTACCACCCGGCTGGACTACTGTAACTCTATTTACATGGGGGTCAGTGGGTCCTCCCTCGCACGACTGCAGCGGGTGCAAAATGCCGCAGCAAGGCTCTTAACAGGCACACGGAAGTATGACCACATTTCCCCTGTTTTAGCTTCTCTCCACTGGCTGCCAATTTATTTTAGGATCCATTTTCAAATTATTTTATTTACTTTTAAATCCCTAAATGGCATGACCCACCATACCTTACTGAGCTGCTACAGCATTACACGCCGAACCGCCCTCTCAGGTCAGCGGACCAACTGCTCCCTGAATGTGCCTAAAACCAGGTCAAAGCTCAGAGGGGACCGTTGCTTCTCTGTAGCGGCTCCCAAACTGTGGAACGCTCTGCCCCTGGAGATCAGACAGGCCTCCACACTGCCTGCTTTTAAATCGCTTCTTAAAACCCACCTCTTCTCCTTAGCGTTTTAACATTTGGCATTTTAACATCTTTCAGTGTTGCTTTTTTCTTTTAAATTGTTTTTTGTTTTTACTTGTACTTGTTTTTATGCTTTGTTTTATCTATTTGCCTGTACAGCACTTTGGTCTGGAGGTTTAAAGTGCTCTATAAATAAAGTTGTATTGTATTGTATTATGGTTGGGCTGATTTAAGAAAATTGCCTTTAAGTAGTTTCATCTAAATTGTTGTATTGTTTTATAAATAGTGTTGTATATAAAATAATCAGGTAATCGATAAAAAATAAATTCAGTAGAATTAAAAGAAAAGAAGCAATTAGGCAGATAAATAAAAATGTACTTGAATAAGTTTACTAGAAATGATCCAAATGAAAACTCTACAATGAAAATGAATGTGAAATGTCATCCCAGTATAAGTAGACAGATGCTGCCCTGCTCTCACACAGGTGTTGCTCGTTCAGCTAAATTGGCAGGGAGTCTACAAATGGTGCCACTTCCTGTGTGATCTAGATCATTCAGTCATGGGGACTCAACTCTACCTTGGTGTGATAGTCGTGGCTCTTTTTGCAACGGCTGTTGCCAATGCAGGTATGCTTAGCACATGTATGTAAACATCTGCTTTTGTTGGGGAATGTAGGGAAATATATAATAATGATTTGTTTGCAGAAATCAAAGTACAGTGTGAAAAAGACTCCGTAAGCATCACATGGACGATCCCCTCGAGGCTGCGGCAATATGCAGCTCGTCACTTCCTCGGAAACTGCATGCCATCTGGGTTTAAGGCTCTGCCCAGGGGAGAGGGGAAAGCTGAGTTTAACTACAAACTAGATGACTGCAATTTTAAAAGACTGGTAATGTAACTGCCATGTTTCACCGGAATACCTCTCAGCCTTTTCAATGTCATAATGAGCTTTTTTTTTTCTTCAGGTGAAAGGGAAGAATCTCATCTACACAAATGAGCTGACTTTCAGGCCCAGAACAAGGTCGAGTCCTGCAGCTTATGTGTATCCCATCGAGTGCGTTTATCCAAGGTAGGAGTTTCTTTCTTATTTAAATTCGAGTTTAAAGCTGATATATGGGATGAATGTTGTTAATATATTTCAGACCTGAGGGGTGGTTTCCTCCTTTCCTGACCCCGGGGTCAGGTGTTGCCGGAGGCCGAGGAGGGCTGAAGTTCCACATGCTGCTCTTAAATGGTGAGGGCTCATGCTCCCAAAGGCAAAACACTCACAAAATGCACACTAAGCCGTTTTTACTTTTCCCCTTACAGAACAAATGACAGCAGTAGCACAGACAAATATCATCCCCCTGGGTTCCTTCATGCCAATATGGGCAACAGTGGAGCAGAAGTCCCATCAGCCATTGCTGCTGCTCATGGAGGAATGTGTGGCAGCCACTACGCCTGAGCTGCAGGCTAACAGCAATGTGTACCCCATCATTACAAATAAGGGGTGAGATCCAGTCTCTGATTTCTTTAATTGTTTTCTGGAGTTTAGTCCTTATTGCTTATCTGAATTTCTTCAGGTGTCTCCTGGACAGTGTGAAGGGAAACTCCAGGTTTCTCCCTCGGTACCACTCGTCTGCAATCATCCTCTACCTGCAGTCCTTCAAGTTTGGTCTCGGCAAGGAGGTGAGGGGTGGGGTAAATGTAAAGTGCTCTAAAGAATATTTGGTTCCTAGCAAACATGTATGTTTCATGTCCTCTTCAGGTGTACATTCACTGCAAACTGCTCGCATGGGATCCTGAAGTTCTAAGTGAGAGCCAGAAAGCTTGCCACTATGTAAAGGAAAATGAGCGGTTAAGGGAAGAGTTTGATATGTTGGAAGTATGTGAAAATGTTTTTTTCTTCTGTGTATACAAATGTTGTAAAGCCATGCTGATGTATTTGAGCCTTAACGATTGCTGCCTCCTCAGATGGGAAACTCCTGGATGACCCCCATGCAGAGCTCCATGTGTGACTGCTGTTCTAGGACCTGCAACACTCGCTCCAAGAGAGGAGATGAATGGGGTATCGCTTTTATGCTAACTTGTATGCTTTTTTTAATGTAGTCTTTTCATTATGAACTTATTGTTTTCTTCTACCTCAGAATCCAACAGCTTCAGGCACACTTCTATGTTGGGACCCCTGATCATAATGGATCCATCGCAACAAAATGCCCACGATGCATCAGATGTTTCCATTGCTGACCAAGGTTAATGAGTATTTATTTATGGCATTTGTCTGGAAGTTTTGGTCAAAACTTGCCATAAGACTAACGTTGCTAAACATTTTCTCAACAGGAAGTCCAGTCTAAGATTGTGGAGACTGAACAGAGGGCCCAGGTGGATGACACCATATGCAGAATTAAAGTTGTCTATAATCTCTGTATAAATAAAAACTGTTCTTAACTCCTGTTGAGTATAAAACGAGTATCTTTACTGCACATGAAGGTCCTACTGTGTCCATCTGTCCCATCAGTAGAATTTTACTAATTTTGTGTGACTTGTCATTGAAAGATACTGTCAATTATAATGTAACCTTTAATGGCCATGTGAGTCGGAGTATAGCCCCTGAATCTTTCTTTCACTTTCTTTTGACATTGAGCTCTGCACATGATACACATTCTGACATTACATACACCACCAGATTTAAAAGCTGTTGGTGATCTGTCTGCTATTACAACTATGGCAATTATTTATGTTGAGCCTCATTTGAAAAGACAATTCTGATCTGAATTTATTTTCTGGCCACTCATGCCTGCAGTTGAATGTAGCATAGTTTACTTTCTGGCCATGAATATAACATCAATAGGGATGGCCTGCATGGCACGTGTTTATGCAGTTAAAGGATGACATCATAGCAATACAACTAATATTCACGTGTGTGGATATTCTCACACTGAATAGAACTTAAATGAACTGAAACCTTTACCTTTTTCCCTTACCTTGAGTTTCCATGAGGTCGAAGATATAAAAATAACACATTTGAATAGGACAGGACATCTGATAAAGGAATACTACCTTCCCCCAAATGATCGGTTTAGAAATGACTCACCTTTTAATTCTCAAAGAGAACTTTTTCTTGCATGACTTGACGTTGAACAAAGAATCCCAACGTATACAGATATTAATGTCAATATATATAACGGCAAAACTAAATCAAAACATCAGTAAGACAACCCATGCACTATGATCCTCGGGTGTTTTAAATAAGAATTGAAGGTAGTCACACAGGATAATACATTTAATAAGAAATGTGATTTTGTGCTGCTGATGAAGCCGAATAAAAATGAATTGGGTGTAAGGACTAATGTGATTGGATGCTCCCCATGCTGTAATCAGTGTGCTAGCTGCTGCAGCTGGGACTGTTGACAGGCACCAGGTGAAAGACGTTATCTTGATGAATGCCTCTCAGGAACAAGGTATAAGAACATGCACTGTGTCAGTAGCAAGCATTCGGTCATGATTGGTTTCATTTTGTCAAGGGTGCACTGCTTCTGATCCTGGCAGCTGCCATGGCGGTATATGCAGGTAAGACTGGAAAAAAATAAAGCCATGTTATTATCCTTGACTCAAATAGTTTAATCTAAAACTTAATTTATTTGTGTTGCAGACATGAAAGTGGACTGTGGGCCAGATTTTGTGACGCTGATGTGGACAGAAAGCCGACCCCAGGCCGACACGTCGCTTCTCCGTCTGGGGTAACTGTTTCCCAACTAGCTTCTCAGCAGGAGAGGCTTACTTCTATGTGGATCTCACTGACTGTAACTTTAGGAGACTGGTATGTGTATATATATTTTTAAACCCTGCAAGCTGTGAGTCTGCTATATTTTCCTACAGCTCTCTCAGGGGCATCTTTTTTGTCTCTAACAGGTCACCGGGGATGCACTGGTGTACAGCAATGATCTGACCTACGTTGCTTCTGCGGATTCTTACAATTTGGCCTTCACCCACCCAGTTGTATGTGCATATGAGAGGTTAGTGTTCATACCAACATAAGGTGCTAAAGGGTGACACTACCCTTGACTAACAATTCCAATTTGGCATTTTTCATGGCCTGGGAAAGTTCAATTGATAATAAGCTTCTCCCTCTGAAAGCACCAACCATGGAAGTCCGTCTCAAACTTGTGATGTCATAGGTATAAAGTCTGAAGCTTCTATATAGACCAATAAATGAGAGACTGCTTTAGGGAATCTACAGCCTGTTTCTGTTCTATTCCCAAATTAGCTTTATGTATTGAAGTATTCTCAACAAAAAATGTACCCATTTACTCAGAACCAATCCTAAGGTACACTGTGTTTGTTCCCAATTCATTGTCAATTGAGTTTTTTCCCATAGTTTTTAATTGAACATCACAAATTTGAGTATCACCTCTAGTTTTTTGACATTTTGGAGGAAGTCTTTCGACATAGGAGTAACTGTTCATAACTAGAGAATGCAATTCCTGAAGAAATTGCTAGTGGGAATACTTTATGCTGATGTTGAATTGCTATGCTGAAATATAATGTGTGAGAAGAAAGTGAAGAACTTTTAGATTGAAATGATACATGAACACTGGGGGCTTGAATTTGTGAGAAGAAAGTAATAAAGCTTGGAAAAGTAGCAGAATATTTGAACTGCAAACTATTGAACTAAGTTGATGGCGACTGATCTGTCACCATGGCAACGGTATTTGACACCCCATAATACGCTTCGATATGTGGATGGCTTCATCGTTACAAAACCTGTGAAGTTTGGAGCATTTTCACTGAAGTCATGAGAACCATGTTTCATGGTGAGCATTGTGTTGCCATGGCAACTGTCCACAGTCTGGCTTTCTCACTCACCTATTTTCTGCATTATCATTCCTTAGTCACCTGGTAGTCACACCCTGTCTCTCTCTCACTCTGTTACACCCAATCAGCTCCATTAGTATTTAGGCCCACTTCACCTTCACCTCAGTGCCAGATCGTACTTCGCAGCATGGCTTGTCTTTCCCGCACTACTCCTCAGATTGCTCTCCCCGGTTTTCGACCCTGCCTGTCCCTGACCAGCCTGCCTCGCCTGCTCCCTGACACCTTTCTGTGCCTACGACTCCCGTCCTGCTGTCTCCTGGAACCCTCGCCTGTCCCCGACCAGCCCTTGGCCTACTATCTGCCGTGTTGTCTCCTACCGGCCTATAGACTCTAATAAAGCTGGTTACCGACTATCTCTGGTTTCCCGTGTTCTGCATTTTGGTCCTCAGCTCGTTTGTGACAGAACGATCTGGCCAGAAATGGACCAAGCAAACACCGGGTCTCCTAGAGACCGCTTTGAGAGGGTTGAGGATGCCATCCAAAGACAGGAGGTCACAATAGCTACCTTAGCTATCGAGACCCACCAGGCAACCTCAACCCAGGGACAAACGCTGGCTTACCTTACCTCCCAGATGCAAACAGATGGCCGCCACCGTACAACAGCTAGCCGCTACCATGGCTGCTACCGTCCCTCCGCCCGCAGCTCCGATGCTCGCTCCAGCCCCTGGCCCGACGGGATACGCTCCGGAGCCTCGTGTGGGAACGCCGGAACGCTACGCTGGTGAGCCGGAGGGATGCAGGCCTTTTCTCACAAACTGTTCCATATTGTTTTCACTGCAGCCACACACCTTCGCCTCCGAGGCGGCTCGGGTAGCTTTCACCGTCAATCATCTGACGGGGAGAGCACGTTTATGGGGAACTGCTGAGTGGGAGCAGCAGACACCAGCCTGCGCCTCGTTTGCTGCCTTTTCCGCGGGAGATGCGGAAGGTGTTCGGTCCCGTTCGTCTGGGGTCCCGACGCTGCTGGAGGCCTGCTGAGTTTGTGCCAGGGTTCCGGCACGGTGGTGGATTACGCTATTGACTTCCGCACCAGTAGCCGTCGCAGCAGCTGGAATGAGCCGGCGCAGTGTGACGCATATCTGAGAGGATTAGTGGATTATATGAGAGATGAGCTGGTTTCCTATGATCTCCCTGCTTCCTTGGATGGGTTGATAGAGCTCACCTCTCGGATTGACGGACGAATCCAGACTCGGAGAGGAGAGCAACAGACGCGAGCGGCGGGCCGCTGCTCGCGACAACAACTTCCGGTTTCCGGGAGATTTCGACTTCCGGGTTCAGCGGAGAGTTCCCACTCCTACTCTGACTCACGGTACGAGGTCGAGCCCATGCAAGTGGGTCGTACCAGTCCTTACCTCTGAGGAGAGGGAAGGTACGTCGAAGAGGTAAAAGACAGAGCTCATCAGTAATGGGGAGTATACTGGTGGGCCAAAACCTCTGAGCTGATCCCCAATCTAAGACCCTTGTGCCATGCTCGACTCCTCCTGACAGGCAAATCTCAGGCTCTGGCTGTTTTTATTGACTCCGGATCAGATGTTAGCATCATTGACGAGGAGCTCGCACGACAGCTGGGCATCCAACAGGTTCGGCTGCTCCAGCCGGTACCGGCTAATGCTTTGGATGGTCACCTGCTGGGAACAGTGACACACCAGACGACACCGGTCCGTATGCTCATTGTCGGGGAACCACCATGAGACAATCCGGTTTCATGTGCTACGGTCCCCCCAAATCCCTCTGATTTTGGGTTATCCGTGGCTCCGCCGCCACAACCCGAACATTGACTGGGGCAACTGGGTCCATCCTAGGTTGGAGTTCTTCCTGTCATCAGGTTTGTCTCAAGCAGGCCGCCGCACCTCAACTATCTGTGGATATGAACCTGGTTCCGGATGTCACAGGGGTTCCGGCGGAGTATTTGGACTTTAAGGAGGTGTTTAGCAAGGCTAAGGCGACATCTCTCCCACCTCATCGGCCCTATGACTGCGCCATTGAGCTACATCCAGGCGCAGTCCCACCCAAGGCCGGTTGTACTCCTCGCTTTCGGCACCGGAGAGGAAGGCCATGGAGACTACGTCAATGACTCTCTGGCTGCGGGAATTATTCGTCCTTCCACATCACCCGCAGGAGCAGGGTTTTTTTTTTGTGGCGAAGAAGGACAAGACCCTGAGACCCTGCATTGACTATCGGGGTCTGAACGACGTCACGGTGAAGAATCGTTATCCCTTGCCACTCATCTCGTCAGCATTTGAGTTACTACAGGGGGCTACAATCTTCACTAAGCTGGATCTAAGAAACGCTTATCACCTGGTACGAATCCGGGAGGGGGACGAATGGAAGACCGCCTTCAACACCTCTTCGGGACATTACGAGTACCTGGGGATGCCATTTGGACTTACCAACGCCCCTGCAGTTTTCCAGGCGTTGGTGAACGACGTACTCCGAGACATGTTGGATCGTTATGTTTTTGTCTATCTGGACGACATCTTAGATTTTTTTCTAAGAACCTCAAGGAGCACGTCCATCATGTCCAGACAGTCCTCCAGAGACTTCTGGAGAACTCACTGTTCGTCAGACGGAGAAGTGCGAGTTTCACACTTCTTCGGATCGCCTTTCTTGGCTACATCGTGGGTCAAGGAAGTGTGGAGATGGATCCTTCTAAGGTCTCAAGCAGTTACCTCGTGGCGGTTCCTGATTCCCGGAAGGAGCTGCAGCGTTTCCTGGGATTCGCCAACTTTTACAGACGGTTCATCCGTGGCTACAGCACCGTGGCCGCCCCGCTCACCGCCCTGGACCTCATCCAAGGTGACGTTCCGATGGTCCCCTGCAGCCGAGGAGGCTTTTCAGGACCTCAAGGGCCGGTTTACGTCAGCTCCTATCCTTCAAGTACCAGACACCGCTGGTCAGTTGGTGGTGGAGGTGGATGCTTCTGACGTAGGGGTGGGGGCCATCCTGTCGCAACGTTCTGGTGAGAACCAGAAGGCTCCACCCCTGTGCTTTCTTTTCGAGGAGATTGAGTCCGGCGGAGAGAACTATGACGTGGGGAATCGGGAGCTTCTAGCAGTCAAGTTGGCGTTGGAGGAGTGGCGACACTGGCTTGAGGGGACAGAACAACCATTTCAGGTATGGACCGACCATAAGAACCTGGAATACATCAGGTCGGCACAGAGACTGAATTCTCGGCAAGCCAGGTGGTCGTTATTTTTTCACCCGGTTTAATTTTTTCTCTCCTACCGCCCGGGCTCCCGCAACGTGAAGGCCGACGCTTTGTCCCCGGCAGTTCGGGAGGGAGGGAGACACCCGGGGTATTCCGGACACCTATTCTTCCTGCTCCTCGAGTGATCGGCGTCCTCGCTTGGGAGATTGAGGAGAGGGTTAAGACCGCTTTGGTGGACCAACCCGGTCCTAGTTCTTGTCCTCTTAACCGCTTGTTTGTGCCTCAGGTTTTTGAGGGCTGAGGTGCTTCAGTGGGCTCATAGCTCCAGACTTTCCTGCCACCCTGGGAATTCAACGTACCAAGGGGATGGTCCTACAACGGTTCTGGTGGGCCACGCTGGAGGCTGACACCCGGGAGTTTGTGAACGCCTGTCCTGTGTGCAATCGGCACAAACCATCTCACCAAGCGCCAGCTGGCCTCCTTCATCCATTACCGGTCCCACGTCGCCCTTGGTCACATATTTCATTGGACTTTGTGACTGGTCTACCACCGTCCCACGGACATACTGCCATCTTGACGGTGGTAGATCGGTTTAGTAAGATGGCCTCATTTCATACCCCTGCCTAAGATCCCGTCAGCTAAGGAGACGGCAGAACTGATTCTGCTCCACGTGTTTCGCATTCACGGACTGGCGACTGATGTGGTTTCCGACCGGGGGCCCCAATTCACCTCTGTGTTTTGGAGGGAGTTTTGTGAGCTCATCGGGGCGACGGTTAGTCTCACCTCCGGTTTCCACCCACAGGCCAATGGCCAGTCCGAACGGAAGAATCAGGAGATGGAGACCACTCTCCGCCTGCATGGCTTCCGATCATCCCACGACCTGGTCAACAACAACTCCTGTGGGTGGAGTATGCCACAACACCCTCATCAGTTCCGCTACTGGTCTTTCCCCTTTTCAGTGTGCATACGGTTTTCAACCCCCATTGTTCTCTGCATTGGAGAAGGAGGGTTACCTGTCCGTCTGTCCAGGCTTTTCATCCGACGTTGTCGGAGGACTTGGAGGCAGGCTCGTACAACTCTGCTTCAGTCTGCTAACCGGTACGCCACATCAGCGAACCGCGACGACCCAAGGCACCTGTGTACCAGGTAGGCCAGAGGGTGTGGCTTTCCCCCAGAACATTCCCCTTCGGGTGGAGTCTAAGAAGTTAGCGGCCCAGGTTTATTGGACCCTTCGAGATTGTCAAGGTCATTAATCCTGCAGCAGTTCGACTGAGTTTGCCCCGGAACATGAAGATCCATCCCACCTTCCACGTCTTCTAGGATTAAACCTGTCCGGGAGAGCCCTATGGTTCCGCCGCCCCTCCACCACCACCCCCTAGGATGATCGATGGGGGCCCTACCTACACCCTTCGTCGTTTACTCCGTTCCCGTCTCAGAGGAAGAGGGGTTCAATATTTGGTGGACTGGAGGGCTATGGTCCTGAGGAGAGGCAGTGGGTCCCGGCTCGTCATATCCTCAACCCTCAGCTCATCCGAGACTTCCACCTGCGTTACCCGGAGCAGCCGTCTAGGACCCACGCTCGACCAGGCGTTAAGCCAGGGAGTACTCGTCCGCTACGGACCAGAGGCTTCGTCGAGGAGGAGGGGGAGGCGTCATCGGGCGAGGAGGACGAGGATTTCCAGGAGGGAGAGGCCGAGAGAGCAGTCTCAGACGAGTACTAACCTTTCCCATACCTCCACCTTCCACCCGGTATCTGTAGGGTTTTTTTTTCTTGGGTCTCTTTTGTTGGTTTTTTTGTATTGTTTAGACGTCTGGAGCCGTCCATTAAGGGGGGGGTTCTGTCACAGTCTGCTTTCTCACTCACCTATTTTCTGCATTATCATTCCTTAGTCACCTGGTAGTCACACCCTGTCTTCTCTCACTCTGTTACACCCATCAGCTCCATTAGTATTTAGGCCCACTTCACCTTCACCTCAGTGCCAGATCGTACTTCGCAGCATGCTTGTCTTTCCCGCACTACTCCTCAGATTGCTCTCCCGGTTTCGACCCTGCCTGTCCCTGACCAGCCTGCCTCGCCTGCTCCCTGACCCGTTCTGTGCCTACGACTCCCGTCCTGGCTCCTGGAACCCTCGCCTGTCCCCGACCAGCCCTTTGCCTACTATCTGCCGTGTTGTCTCCTACCGGCCTATAGACTCTAATAAAGCTGGTTACCGACTATCTCTGGTTTCCCGTGTTCTGCATTTTGGTCCTCAGCTCGTTTGTGACAGCAACGGCATTTGAATACATCTCAAAACTGTCCTGTAGATGTCTTCACGGCTGGACTGTTGGCACGGACCGGTGATGTACAAGTCAATCAATCAATCAATGTTTATTTATATAGCCCAATATCACAAATGTTACATTTGTCTCAGTGGACTTCACAGTTTGTACAAAATATCAGTATGACAATACGACACCCTCTGTCCTTAGACCCTCACATCGTACAAGGAAAAACTTCCGAAGAAAACCCACAGTTTAAAGGGAAAAATGTGAGAAACCTCAGGGAGAGCAACAGAGGAGGATCCCTCTCCCAGGACGGACAGACATGCAATAGATGCTGTGTGTAAATTGAAAAGATAATACATTTGCAACATAGGTAGTCCAAATGTTTGGAAATGCATGTGTGTATAATAGGAAGATGAATCCACGAGGATATCCATCCAGGACCACAGCCACGACTCAAGATCCAGGGCTCGCTGCAGGACACAGGACCGCAGGATCATCCATGACTCCGGATCCCAGCGTATATAGACACCAAAAAGAAAGAAATTTGGGGAAGCTGGGTTAATCGGAACATGGGAGTACACAGGTATAGACAGAGAGAAGGAAGAAGTAAGATGTCCCCCGACAAACTAAGCCTATATCAGCAAAACTAGGGGCTGAATCTAATCAGCCCTAAATATAAGCTTTATCAAAAGGAAGGTCTTAAGCGCACTCTTAAAAACGGATAGGGTGTCTGCCGCCCGAACACAAACTGGAAGCTGATTCCACAAATGTGGAGCTTGATAAGAAAAGTGAATATTGGGGGACAATTAGACCGTGTCCATTGGAGTTACAGCGACATCGTGTTTTATGGCGAGGGATGCGTTGCCATAGTAACAACATTATGTAAAATCAGATTTGATGTAGAGCTTTCAGGGCCACAGTGTTAACCATTATGTGATGTTTGGTGGTGTTCTGAGCGTGTCAGTTGGAGTTATGACATCATGTTCCATCACACAGGTGTTTATGTTTGCGCAAACGAAGTTATGAAACACCTGTGCTTGAGCCCAGAGATCAAAGGTTTCCATGGTGATGTGCAGTAATCAGTGAGGAGAGCCTTTCCATTGTTCTGAATGAGGATAAACCTCTTGCATGTGAACGTTTTGTTGAATAAGCGAACAGATATCGTGTGAAATTTCAACGTGTTAAGCATCTCAAGAACCCTTGGCATCTGAAGTGTGCTTTTTGTGTACTTTCAGGTCAATAATGTGCCATTTTGGCAAACTAACTAAAGGTGCGAGGAAAGATGAGCCTGAATGTACAATGAGCTTTAGCTACGAGATGTTTTCTCATGAAAAATTATGTCTCAGGAGTGTAGGGTTTGGCAGGTTTAAAAATATATATATGAAGGCGAATTTCAAGCTGTCCTCCACTCTAGCTGTGAAATCACGCACTCTAGCCTTAACGAGCTGTGCAATACACACTAATGTTAAAATCTGAAGAAGGCCTCTTTACCAAGTTCTGAGCAATGTTTAATATTTCTAAAAGTATGAATCTGATTAAAAACTGGTTAATATGAATAATGTCAGAAAGACGTGTAACATTTTAAAGTTGGAATGAGGTTTCTGAGTGAAAGTATGAAGGAACAGTTAGCAGTTGAATTCGCATGACGTTTTTTCAAGTCTGAAGAGTTTCTCTTGACTTCCATGTTAAAAATGTGATGAA
>CADEHL010001252.1:5359777-5416261 GCA_902827135.1 Harpagifer antarcticus | reverse complement strand
GAAGTGTCAGAATCAATATAGATGTTTATATTTTAAAATAAATTCAGATGGAACATAGTAAAAACATGTAAATTCTAATATCCGCCTAAAAAAAAAAAAACATTACTTATAGTGAAAACCACCCTTGAATGATGGGTTAGTAGACTAAAAGCTTTAGGAATCCAAAATATAACATATAAGAACCCTGTATCAAGATTGATGCAAAACAAGTGAAATTTGACCTTTTTAGACAGATTTAGAAAAATAAAGTCCAGGCGGACTCACCTCTGGGTAATTTGGGAACCATCAGTTCCATTTGAGCTTTTTCACTGTAAAAATCATTTTATTACTTTGAATTATCACTATAGGTATTCATTCCATCCAAATACAACTGTTGTGAAAATAAAATATAAAAACATACTCTGTTATCCTAACGTCATTTGCAGGAAACATACTCTGTTTCCTGCAAATGACACGATTTTGCGTCATTTGCAGGAAACAACGTCTAAGGAACCTTAATATTTAATAAACTATGAATATTTGTATCCATATAACGGGAAAAAACTCATTTAACTGATCTTTTTCATTTATTTTTTCAAAAAAAACAATGCTAACAGTGAGCCTCTGAATTAGCCCCGAGCGAAAAGTGCTAACCTATTACTGCACCGAAAATCACTCCTAGCTCCCTTATTACTTATCCTAGCTGCACATCCAACACATCGTTTATGATTGTAAAGACACAGAATCTAACGGTGCCCACCTCAACACTGAAAGATAAAAGCTCGCGAGGTTATCAACAAAAACGTACATCAAAACAAGTGGCGCTAGGTACTAACATGCGCTAGGCTAATGGCTTACCTTCCTCTTTGTCTGGTCTAAACTGGTCTTCAATGGCATTAAAACGATACAAACGATGATGTAGTTAATCCATGGGTTAATATCCAATGGGGCTGTGTCCCCTTTGAAATGTTCTTATAATCTATAAGCAATAAAACTTCAATTCCGTTATCTGCTGTCCGCTCTGTGCTCCGTGTGCTCTGTCCTGCAATTCCTGCTTCCTGCTTCCTTCCGTAGTAAACAATAAATGAAGTCGGCTGCGTAATGTACTTAAACTGGCTGGCATTCTTTATACTTTTACGCAGGACTATATCTCTGGAACCCATTTGTCAATTCGTGTGATTTACACCTTTTTCTTAACCATCAGAACCAATAGAATCGATGGGCAGTTCCCAAATCCACGTAAACATTACCATAGTGGACGTAATAGAGAAGCGAACAAAGCATATCTGAAAGTGCACGCCTGGACTGCAAAACTTTATACCCAGTATATTGCCATAAATATGATGATGGATTATCAGTCAACATTTCTACGTGACACAAAGACATTGGATTAACCTTGAGTGGCGTTTTATTCCGGTGAACACAACTTTTGATCACAAATCAAAAAAGGTAAGACGTAATTATTGTAATATTTTTGAAACCGGATGTTGTTTACTTTCTCTTTTCAGGCTGATAGCTCCAGATAGCTGAGTTTCTTACCGTTAAAAGGGTATGGAACATGAATAGTTTCATAAATGTTAAGAAGCCCTGAGACATAGTCTCGTAAAAAAACGGTGGGAGGGGTCCACTGGGGGGACCCTCGGGCTTAAGAGGTTATTAATATCCTTTTGTGAAAAGAAAATCCAATGACCAAAACATACACTGACCAACCAGGCTTGTTTCACAAAGTGCTGAGACTTAACAAGACTTGGCTTAGCTTGTAGTTGTTACTGTAACTTGAACAATCAGTCAGATTTGTCTAAATGAGTTAAACCAGACTTTTAAGACTCCAGGCGTGACTTTGACTGATCTTGAAGAGCTTGAAGCTTCCTGAATCTAATCACTTACAGCTGACTCATACTTGTTTCTAATGACTTGATACCTATCTTGAAGTTGGACTTGACTCAGACTTGTTTCTAATGACTGAACACTTAACTCAGAAGTGTCTCTAATGACTCGAACTATGCCACGGATCTGTCTTAACACCTCATTTATAATTCTCTTTGCTTTATTCCCATGACTACTTTAGTGCACATGCATATCTAGACTTCAGTGCATTGGGGAACCCAGCTGAGCTTTGGGCTTTTACTGATATATGTTTAGTTGTTGCTCCCACTGAGCAGCCAAGTGGTTTGAAGAGATGAGACAACAGGCTTCACTGCTAGGGTGCCACTGGCTGCTGGAAGCAAGCATATATATATATGAATAGTTCTGGTGACCAGCAACCTTTTCCAGCAATTAGGCTTCGCACAGCTTCTTGTTTCTGGGGCTCTCTAAGACGGCAATTCAAAGCGAATTAAGTGCAATGCCCTCTCATTCTTCACATCACCCTCCTGCTGTTACTTAACAACTTCTCATTTCCACAAATACCCCTATTTAGCAGCAAGGGAGAGACTACCCAGCAGCACCCTGCATCCTGGGAGAAGCCGGGGCATGAATGGAGAGGGTGACACCATGACAGAGTGTCAGCGCTCCAAAATGTGTCTATTGCCGGATAGATAATGGGTTATTTTGGGCGTCGAGAGGAATCTTTCACATCATTAAGTTGTGTGATGGGGGTTTCTGCAGAGTTGCTAGCAGGGGGGAGGCACCGAAGCTGAGATGAGGAATGTGACGAGAGCCCAAGCTGTGACATTTCAGTATAGAGTGGAAAATGGGACCGCTGACTACACACATACAATTCTTTCTATCAACATAGCATGCACAAATATCCTTTTGAGGTGGTAGGAGTAAGGTAGGTAAATATGCACTGCTATGGTATTGTTATTTTATAAGACAATAGAGAACCGCAGTGACGCGTCCTAAAACCCGGAAGTAAAACTCTTTCCGGTTCCTTCGTCAAAAGCGCAATGCAATTTCTCCATAGGATTTTAGAAAATAGCTGGAAATAATGTCTGTGGTTGAAACACATTTAAGAGATGGATCATGTTTTGTTCAGCCGCATATTATCCACATGTCTACCCTACTTTTATAATTTCGAATCATAAATATAGTCGCCAGAAGCAAAATGCTAACGTTATGCTATAAACGAACTACAGCAGGGTCGCTGCTTCAACGTCACGCCAACTTAAGATCCATATTCAAAAATACAGATTCTAAATGGTACAAGTTGAAGTGTTTGTTTGAACAGTTTGCAGGAGGCAGGTACTTGCTTTCAAGCAGAACAGGGCAAACAAACTTAACGGGGGTGTTTACGTGTTCGGTGTAATGACGTAAAACGGCCTGGACAACTTATTTAGTCCTATTCAGCCACTTGTTAACAACCATCGTTTTTCAGACACGTAAACTCTGGGGGGTCACTGCGGATGTATTTAATGTCGTAGAACAACACGTGAGCTGTCTCTTCCATTTGTGTCAAACACAGACCTTATTTCCTGCTATTTTCCAAAATCCTATGGAGAAATTGCATTGCTTTTTGGCGAAGGAACCGGACGTGGTAAAAATGCTAACTTACTTCCGGGTTTTAGGACACTGCGGTTCTCTATGTTTTTATGTCTTTGAATGAGGGGGAGGAGGGATTGTGATGACTCCCATGACTGTAATTAGATTTTCATTACACGTCTCTTATACCTCCCTTTGCTTTCTAATGTGATTGCATAGCACATAACTGTACAAAGATAATGCAGTGAAAAAAGCGAAAACTATAAAACATACATAGTAATTGTGGGATTCAGAAAGTTTGATACAGCGTATTGTTGGTATATTCATTTTTATGTCACCCATATAGGAGGTGTGTTGCATCAAGTTATCACTAATATATGTGTGGTTGTATACATTCCTGTGTGTTCATAGTTGAAGGAACAAAGTACATTTTTCCTCTTAAATATAAAGAGGTTTTTTATATATTCAAACAAAGTTCCTTTTTTTCTTAAAAGTAGAGTAGCGCAATAGTCTTTTTTTTCCACTTTACATATAATCAAAAGGGTGGTTTTTTGGCTATTTGTGAGTTCTGTTTGGAGTGAAAAGATTACCCGCTGAGTGTTTTTCAGAAATTCTGCGCAAATAACAGGTTTTATTGCTGTATGGGGGATGGATACTTGGGCAGGAGAAGACACTGGGTGGGGGAAGGAGAAAATATTCTGTTTAAGATCTCCAGTATGTCATGTTTCAGGGAAGTCTACATATCTTGAATGGTATATGTGTGTTTAATTACTTTATATATGTGTGTTTAATTACTTTGTATTAATAATAGCAGTGTGTAAACAAAAGCTGGAAATAGGAGAAATGTAAAGATTATCTTTGTGTGAGCAAAGAGGGTATAAGTTGGACAGAACTTAAGCCTCTGGAATGTGTAGAAAGGCGTGGGGGTGAAAATCTATGCAGGAGAATGAGATAACGGACACCAGATGTTTTTTATTATCAGCTCAGAAACAATAGTTTATTACCCTCTGCTGGCACGTGCTGATTCGCTAAGAGAAGCCATCTTTTTTGCATCTCCCAATGAGATGACCTGGGGAAAAGGAGCATTCGACTCAGCCCCTTTTGTGTTTTGGGCTATATAAGTTAGTTTTGCATTAAGTTCGCTCTCTCTTCTCTGGCTGTGAACGACCGAAGGATCTCAACGGCACGAGAACAAGAGCAGGAAGTACTTCTTATAATTATATTGTATTGCATTCTATTATTACCTTGTTTAATTAAAACAGATTATTGTTTAACCTGGCATCTTGGTGTGGTTTTATGATTTCCCTCCTGTTATGATTGTGCTCCTTTCGCCAAAAGACATGCAGAGACAAGGTGGGTTCTAAGAAAAAAAACCCTCCTTCTGCAACATAATACGCAAACACAACAGGGTGCCCCATTTAAAGCTCCATGCTGTATGTGTCTTGCAGTTCAACACAGGGTGATCCCAATGTGAAATGATAAGGAGCATCTGGCAGACACTGCTGATTGTAAAATGATTCATACTCAATTGACACACAACTTTGTAAACAAATTAAAGTTTTTATTTATTCTTAAATTAGATGTATAATTGAATAATAAAACAGACTTGCAAATTCTATAGTAGTGTAAATCTGACGAAATACAAAACTGAAATTAGGTAGGAGACTTGAAAATGTAGTATTTTGAGATTATAGTATGATATGAAAAATAAATAATCATAAAAGTTGCCTTTATGTAGAATACATTATTTATTTTTATGATGCTTCAATATGTTCATTGTTCGATATTTTTTCCCCCCACTAACTAACATACTTATAACCAATCTGTATTGACATTTTCAAAACTAAACACATTGTCAAACACGTTAACCAAACCATTTAAGAGGACATACTTTGATCAATTTCAGGTTCATATAAGTAAGTAAGTACGGCGAAGTTGATAGAACCAGAGTTTTTTGGAACCACTGCAAAGTTGAATTTTCTTCTATAACAAACTAGATACAACTTGAATGCCCTGCAGTGGCAAATAGCTTTGGTTTTATATTTGAATTGACTACATTAATTAATGTTTAAGTTGAGATTTACAAGACGTATTTTAACTGCTACTGTGTAAAGGGAACACTGTTAAGAAGCACATTATTTGTTTACAGGGTTCATACACTTTTTCACCAATGATTTTCCATGACTTCTCCATGACCTTTACCTAATTTTCCATGACCAAAAACATTACTCTTTCTCAGCGGTACCACGGAAAATGGTTTATTTTAACATGGAACAGGAAATAAGGTCTGCATATGAAACATGTTGTGCCTATCTAAAACAAATCCAATAGCAGGCTTAAACTTCTAGGCTAAAGCAAATATTGTACAAGTCTATCTAAACTGAAAGTATTATTTAGGAGAAAAATCATGAATGAACAGGACCTGTAAAATCCCATTTGTTATTTCTTGTAATTGTAAGACAAACATGTCGCTGATGACGATGACCTAATATTTTATTTATAATCAAAATGTATGCTAGAGGGGGTAGGACCAGAAACGTTTTATTAAGCTTCTTCTTGCCCCTGTTGAACATGACAGAATTATTATTCTGAAACTACTATTTGAGAATTTATTTTTATTATTTTTTGGTACTTAGTTATAATTATTAGTGAGAAAAAGAAAAAAAAAAGAATATTTATATATATTATTATTGTTGTATGTTTTGTTTCTGACATGTTCAATAAATTGACAAAAAAAACTAAAAACTAAAATCTCTCACCAGCAAAATACCTCGACAGTTAAATGCCATTTTAAGTTTCATTACTATATGATACAGTATGTATTATCATTATAGTATTACTATTTCAGCGATTAGATAAAACATTAACAAATTATTTTTGATTTGCTTTAGTTACTTTTCCAGGGCCTGAAATTTGAATTTTGAATTTCCATGACTTTTCCAGGTTTTTAATGACCGTAAGAACCCTGAGTTTAAAGTGTTTGCAAACCAAATAATGATTGCACTTTTGTTCATATAACAGTACTGATTTCAAATAAAAGTGCCAAATACACAACATTTGAATTCATTATTGAAATTTGCGCAGAACAATGTGATTAATTGCAGCAAATAATGCGATCAATCGTTATAACAATCGTAGCCCAGCACTGTTAAAACATTTCTGAATTGCTTAAGTTCTACATTACATCTAGCCAATACCAAAATGATGGATATTTTATTTATTTACAAATCCTGGCACACGGAATATCAGAAATAAAACCTTATACAACTACAGCAGCTATAAAGCTATATTGAAAAAGCTGATAAGCATTTTCTGAAAGAACAGATCATTGAAACAAACAGAGACAGCTGATTTAAGTTTTAAAATAGATCAACATCAGCTGATTCCAATCTCAATATGAGACGCCCGCTCTCCAATGCTCCGTTGAACATGTTCATTGGGCTTTACAGCCATATCAGCTACCTCTGTTGAGTCCATATATCAGTGTTTGTGGATTTGGAAAGGTGACATTTTGATGATCTTTAGGAGGCAGGGGAATGCACCCTGAGAAGAAGACGCCCTGGGAGGCATTTATACAGATGTCGACTACAAAAGGCCTCTTGTCAGTGTAACTCAGATGTTCTGCACACACACACACACACACACACACACACACACACACACACACACACACACACACACACACACACACACACACAACACACACACAACACACACACACACACCACACACACACACAGCTCTGTCAACAGTATGGAAACACTTCACACAGATGATCAATGCGGTTCGAGGGCCATCAATAAGATGGTGATGAGGTTTGGAGTGTCAGGTGTTTAATTAGCCAGACTGCTCCGTCAGAGGCAGAGCAGCCAATGGAAGGCTTCCTGTTAGAGATGAGTGCTCTGCTCTATGATACAATATGATCATAGGCATTAAACAACAATAACCAAGACCTGTGCAGGTGGCATCTGTCATTAGTGCACACATGTTAATACACGTTTAAGTATTTCAGATAATGAAAAATCATCACTGGGATTCAGCATACAGTAGCGGGCATGTATTTATATTAGGGCTGTCAAACGATTACATTTTTTAATCAGATTAATCACAGCTTAAAAATTAATTAATCATGATTAATCACCATTCAGTCTGTCCAAAATATGCCATTTCTTTATGTATATTGTTGTGGGAATGGAAAGATAAATGAAAGAAGGCGGATATATCCATTTAACATACAGTAATCTATGCTTATTATAACATTGTTCTGTGTGTCCAAAATGAAAGACAGCCCACACACCTATCAATCATCAAACCGTGGGGTCTTATTCATTATGTGTTGATTTCTATCAACACGTAATGTTGTATCGATGTATATAGAGATGTAGGCTACTACAGCAAAAGTATTCTCCGTCGGGACTTCCTGCAACAACATCACTCCGTTATCTTGATTCTGATTGGCCAGAAGACATTATCAAAGATGTTCTATTGAGAAGACGATCACTACGTGACAAAAGTTTTCAAAACCGTTTCTAGTCTTCGGTATTTCCAGACAAGTGGCTATTGAAATCAATCTGACTAACTGCTGTCTGTGCAATTTACTCCGCGCGAGTTGGCGGACTTTATTTTGCTTACTTTAACATCATTTTTCAAGATCGGCTAAGCCATTTCTTGATATGGCTAGCCATATCCTGGCGCTGCCACTGGTGGGATGTATGGGGCGGGCCATTCTGCGCATGCGTTAAATGAGTTAAATATTTTAACGCAATTAATTAAAAAAATTAATTACTGCCGTTAACGCGATAGTTTTGACAGCATTAATTTAATAAGTGTATGGTGTTGGTGTATGGTGTTTTAAGGCGGGATGATGAAAGGATAAACAATGAAAATAAATCTGATCCAATGGCCTTCTGAAACGAAACAGATATGGGGGCTTCCAAGCCCCCAGGATGTGCAGCAGGGGTTGAAGCAAATGTTTGTAGTGGCCAAACGGTGGTAATACACCTATTGTGTATTATAAGTGTTAGCCCCTGATGCCACGGAAAGGATAATTTCCCATTGACTCACACAGACGTCTCATACACTGTTACCAGTTATCTTAACATGGGTGGGGAACCTTTTTCCTCTCAAGGGCCATTTAAATTTTTCAACATCCTCCGAGGGCCGTACAAATTATTGACCTCTGCTTAAAAATACTAAAATCACAGCCCATTCATTTGGCCTTTCTTTCCTGCTGTGCAAAGAAAAAGCAACCTCTTAATCCAGATATCTCACCATGACTCACGCATGCATGCACATGCACGGTGTGGCATGACCACCAAAACAAAAAGATATGGACACAAGATGTGTGCAAATGTATTTAGTTTCCTATCCATGTGGACATGATTTAAGTGGGGGGGGGGGGCTTTTTTTTAAGTTGAAATGTTGAAGTTAAAAGCATCAATCTGGTGCACTTTGAGAGCAACATTAAGAGATAGATACATCTCTTAATATCCATATGAAACAGAACTGTAAGCAGATTTCTTTATGAATGTTTTACAAATCATTCCCCTTTCAACTTTTTTTTACTGTTATAGTATTTTATACCTGTTTACTTTATTATCTTATTTTTATAACTATAATGATCATATAAAGATGTGCCTTTACCTCACTGGTTGTAGAAAAAGCTTCTTATATTCGTTAGCATAGCTAGCTGTCCAGATGCTAATAACAACAAAGTTATTGACTGTATGCTCAGTATGACAGGTGAACAGATCGCCACTGGGCTTTCAACTAAAGACACAGCCACGCAAAAACTGCAGCATGTGTACGGCTCCTTATGGGTACTGCAATTTTTGGAAGTGACCCCTGTCAGACGAGACATATACCACGTGATGACACGTTAGGCTCGTGTTGTGTTCAAGAACCCTGACCTTGGCCAGGAAAAACCGGCACTCACTTGTTTAATTTTTTTGTGGTCTAGATTTCTTACATTTTTTTCTTTTTTGCGTGTGTAATTTATAAAAATGACCTCGAGGGCCGTACCAAATGGTCTTGCGGGCCGTATATGGCCCGGGGGCCGGAGGTTCCCCACCCCTGGTTTAAACAGTGATACTTCCACTTCTGTGTCAGTCCGTGTTGTTTTTGGGCCAAAAAATACTTTTCCCATTGGTACTGTTGCTCTAGAGTCAGCACACACACACACACACACACACACACACACACACACACACACACACCACACACACACACACACACACACACACACACACACACACACACACACACACACACACATACACACCACACACACACACACACCACACACACACACACACACACACACCTCTGTCGCCTGGCAGCACAACTGAAATGATGACGTTTAAAAAAAGCGGGCCGGGCCGGCCGTCTGTGATTCTCCAGGACACACAGATGGTTAGTCTGCCCCTGCTGCACGGTACTTTTTTTTGTTCCACGTCGGACTCCTTAAACCCAAAGTATTTCCAAACAGCGGAATTGGTTTTACCTTTCTTGGTCACGAGTTGCTCTTGTCCTGCCATCTTCGCTCGCAATGAACTCACAACTATTGTCACTCACAACCTGGCCGAGAGGGCTTTTAGGAAGGGGCGAAAGCGCACGGAGCAAAATAATCGTTTTATTTCGATTACGTTGTTTTCGTAATCGTTGCAAGCCAAAATCGAGATTAAAATACGATTAATTGCACAGCCCTACCCCTGCTCTACTCCACAAGATGTGACAATATACAGCTGCCACAATATGATTATACACTGTGAAAGTATGTGTACTCCACACACAAGCCCGCCTTAACCTGCCATCAGGCCCTGGGGCTTATAGGTTTTGTAGGCCCCCTATTTAAAAAACAAATCAAAGTCATTTATAGCCTCTGCAGGCTCTGTGATCGCACTTCTCCAGTCTGCTCCACGCGCGCCTGGTCCTCTCCTCCAGATGAGTGACGTATCGGGCCTCCCTCATGTATTTGTCCGGTTGCCGTTGGCTCCCCTCCACGTAGCAAGTCCTCGTCGTCCTCTCCAACATCCCTCCTGTCTGTTTTTCCTCTCCCGCTACTCCATCGCTATCAGAACCAGACGGCCTACTTGGCTCCGAGGCCCCGCGGCCGGCACCACTGCCGCTCGGTACAGAACTCATCTGTCCTTCCTCCTCATCCTGGCCTACAGGTTTAAAATAACCTGTAAGCTTCGGCATGTCTTGTAATAGCTGCTTGTCTCGAAACTCCTTTTCCCTCAACAATTTCCTTTTCCGAGCGCCACTGTCAAACTTTTTCTTCTCCGACATTTTCTCCTAAACAACCTTCATCTGTCACTCAATCACTCGCAATTTGAATAAGTCACATGTGAAACATATTCTAATAATAATAATAATAATAATAGATTTAATTTGTTAGCGCTTTTACAGGTGCTCAAAGACGCTTTACAGATATAGTGAAGGGAAAAGGAAGGAACAACAAATAAATATATAGTAAACAATCACACATTAAAAGCCAGATTGAAGAGGTGAGTTTTTGTAAGTTTTTTGAAGGTGGTGAGGTCAGTGCAGTCTCTGATGGGTTGGGGGAGTGAGTTCCAGAGGGAGGGGGCAGCGACGGAGAAGGCTCTGGCCCCCCAGGTCCGGTGATTGGTGCGGGTGGGGATGGATAGGAGGTTGGCTTCTGATGAGCGGAGGCAGCGGGAAGGGGCGTGGTGGTGCAGCAGGTCTGTGAGGGAGGGGGGGGGCCTGATTGTTGAGGGCTTTGTGGGTAATGAGGAGGACTTTGAAGTTGATTCTTTGACGGACGGGGAGCCAGTGGAGGTTCTGGAGGACGGGAGTGATGTGGTCTCGGGAGCGGGTGTGGGTGAGGAGGCGGGGCAGCAGAGTTCTGGATATGTTGGAGTTTATTGAGGAGGTTGGATGGTATGCCGTAGAGGATGCTATTGCAGTAGTCGAGTCGTGAAGTGATGAATGCATGAATCAGGGTTTCAGCAGCAGGAGGAGGAGAGTGATGGGCGGAGACGGGCAATGTTTTTGAGGTGGAAAAAAGGCTGTCCTGGTGATGTGATTTATGTGGTGGTTGAATTTGAGCTGACTGTCGAAGATGACTCCGAGGTTGCGGATGTGAGGGGGGGGAGATAGAGTGTGGCTGTCAATGGTGAAGTTGAAATTCTGGATGTCTTTGATACGGGATGGGGGGCCAATGATGATGATGTCTGATTTGGCACTGTCAGTTGGAGATAGTTTGTTTGCATCCATGCTTTTATTTCTGAGAGACAGTTGGTGAGAGTGGAGTGTGTTGTGGGGGTGATGGTTTTTGTTCTCATTCTGATTGGCTGGTTAAGTGGTGCCCACTGACTGTTACGGAGTCATCTCTGGAATCCATCGATCTGATTGATTAGCGAGCAAATGATCAAAAGAGGGAAGATATTTTCGTTTGGATTACTGGTTTGGGGGAAGCTCACGAGTGTGTGTGTGTACGTGTGTGTGTGTGTGTGTTTGTGTATTTTTGCATTGTGTTTGTTTCCCGGGGAAAACACCGGCTGTTGTTGTGCCTGCTCGACGTCTCAGTTACTCCGTTCTCCGCTTGTAATTATGCGTTACAAGCTTCAAGTTGTATTTATCATCTGAATTTGCTGAAAAAAGTTTTAATATTCTGAAAGCCAAGACTTTGTGTATTTAAAAAACCAGATGAAAACAAACTGTAACGGACCCTGCCGTGTTATCTATGATTACTGTACGCCTTACATTCATAATTTCAGCGGAGAGAGGGGAACAGCAGAGTGGCGAGGGGAGAGCTGTCTTCTTCCCTTTACAAGCTTCAAAAATGTATTTATCGTTGTGATTTTGGAAATAAAAGTTTCATATTCTGAAGCCAAGACTTTGTTTATTTACATTTTATTTTAAAACATCCGAAATAAAAAACTTTTTTTCTTTTTTTCTTGGCTCACGATAGGCCCCTGATCTCCGTAGGCCCCTGGGCTTCAGCCCAGGTCAGCCCGTGCATTAAGGCGGCCCTGTCCACACATACTTTCAAGGGCAGGTGATGTCTCATAATAAGGGGAATACACTTCCAGGAGACAATGAAATCCCTGACTCAGTGACCCTGTTTAGGTTCTAATGTTTCTTTAGAAGACAGAGAATTGTCAGCAGTCAGGTTACAAGTGCTACACGTAGTACTAACAATGATGGTTATTATTGTCCATTGCTTATTTATTAGATTGATTAGAAGCTTTGTTTTCAGTTCAACATATGAGTAAATGCAAGATATCTGTGTAGTTACAATTCATTCTAACTCTTGAAGCAATCGGTCAGATTATGAAAAAAAAAAAATGCTTTCCTGAACTCTTGTGTGGGGTTGTCCTGAATGAGGTTATGTTATGGTTTCTAGTCATTGGTGGAAAAAGAAGTAAGAAAATGTATCTCTATCTAGCTAGGCCTATAGTGTGAGCTTATATATGTTTCCATCTAACTCAGTTAAAGGCTTTATTTTTAACATAATCAGAGGTTGCTATTTGTTGGAATAGTTAACAGACAGGTGAGTTTATTTTTGTTTTGATCCTGTTTGAAGGAAGTAAGGAAGGAGGTGGATTTTCTTCTTTCAGAGAGGAAGTTGAATTGTCTGTTATGAATATTTCCATGGCATTTTGTGAGTTTTGTTTATTCATTAAACAGCTGAAATTGACAAGCAGATATAAATTATTCTAAATGAAGGATATATACACACGATATCTTCCCTTTGGAGAATCAGAGGCCTGTAAGTACGACATGGAACGACATGGACAACAGTCCATCTTTGATGTTATGAGTAACCATAATATCTTTGTTTGGAAACCAATTCCATTTTCCTTTAAAAGTGTGACCCCGGCCCTCGGTTAGCTGGTAGTGTGGAGCAACTGATGGAAGGAAATATCTGGACAACCCATTAATGCTGACCACTGAACCCCAGAGACCTTTAATGTGCTGTCGCCAACTATCTGCACAGCTCTGTCCTGCCAGCAGTTTCTCTGGAAAGATATCACTCTGATTTGTAAAGCAGATCGATGTGCAATGATATGGCTGAATTAAGTGGCAATCCATCATATGTTTGTCCATGTCAACAGTTCTCCTATAGCTGTAATTCCTTTGGTTCAGTTTTATTTCACCTCCATAATCAGTTCTGTAATGCTGTGATAATATATCGTTATAGTTTGACTTCCTGAAGGTGGCGCTCTTTTCCTGTGTCTGGTCATGCTTTATGCAACCTGGTCTCACCAGAATAAGTTAAATGACCACGACTCCACACAGCAGTACGTGGTGGAGTCACGGAATCTGCTACATTTACGCAGGGCCATCCCTCCCTACAGGAAGATCACGGAGACTGCGTGGAGCCTCACCTCGCAGAGGGGGCCTCATCTTGCGGAGGGAGCCTCAACTGAGCCGCAAATGCGGCGCACCTATGCGTTTATGCGGCGCAATTAGTGTGGCGCGGCACGGTGTTGCCGCTACGAGGCTCCACTAGCACCCCCCCGTCGACGCTTGCGAAACAGAGGGCCTCATCATCTAACTTTGCATGGGGCCTCAAGTTGGCCAGCGACGGCCCTGCATTTACGTGTCTGCACCACGGAAACAACCCCAATGTAAAGTGAATGAGGCTCCTTTGTCGTGGTGGACCCACACATTTCTACAACGTCCCGTTTATTCTATGAAATGTTTTAAAAATCTACTTTATACTAACTCACGGGAGGCTTCTTTTATTTGTATTCATAATAATTTGAATTTTTCGTCAGAATGTATTATGGTGCATTATTTACGAATTGTTGTTCTCTAAAAACATTTTGGTAATACAACTGTGATTTTTATAAAATGAGTTAGTTTTTAAGGAAGGCCAGAGCTTCAGCTGTGTCAAATAGATTGTTCCCTTTAGTTTACGTTATTTAAAAGACAATTATATTCCTATTTGATCATGTCCCCCCTTATTGTAGGCTAATACTAGTCATTTAAAAAATATATAATGATGGTGAAAACCACTCCCCCTATATCGGAATGACGATGGCTACTGACTGTATTTCAAATGCTTTTTGTTTAATAGTAATAATAATCATTTTTATTATAACAACAATAAACCAGAAGAAGATTCCGTCATTACCAGGGCAACGTGACGTCACGCACGCTTCTTACCCACAATCACCGCACTTTCATTAATTTCATCTGACAGCGGACTACAGTAAGTATCTCAACCCAACGGGAGTTTATTTCTTTAAAACACTAAATAATATTGCTTTTATTTATTCCACTGTAGCACAGTCTCTATAGCGTTTCATTCCTGGATATTAGGTTGAGTTTTTTAGTGTGTTGCATTAGCTTTTACATGACTACGCGCAAGCTAGCGGCCACGTCCAGCTAGCGGCCACGGCCTTCCGGTCAAAGTTTTTAGCTGGATAGCATTTATAGTTTATACAGCTCCATGACATTAGCAGTCCCCAGCCGGCACAGTTGGATAGTGGAGGTGCCTGCTAGAAAAATATGTTTAAATGCATGTATTTGCACATGTGTTGTGAAGACTGTCTTCAACACAGAGTTATAATAGTGGCTAAAGCGCATCGGCGATGGAGTGGAATAAAAATGTGGAACTGGAGTTTTTCCAGAGGATTTGATTGAATCAGAAATACGTCATTGATCTCATTGGAAATTGGGATTGTTACATTGTAGAATTAAAATATAAGAAAAAGATGTGCATAATATTACAATATGCACAGCATAAATGCATAATGTATGCCAGAGTATTGCTCAGATGAATTATTATTACATAGAGCAGGGGTTTTCAAAGTGTCGGAAGGTGAGCCTCCCCTCAGAACAGCCGCGACGACCCCTCTCCCAATTATTATTGCTATTATTATTGTTGTTGCTATAATGCAGGGGTATTCAATTGCATTTCAAAGAGGTCCAGTAAGAGACAATGTAATTAAATGCTCTGTTTTCTACCTTTCTCTTTTTTGAGCAAGCCATTTGAAGTCAATGCTGTTTTCTTGTATATGCATGGGGTTTTTGATGGTATAGGTGCTCATCAGGCACCACAGTGGATTTTATTACAATATTTGTGTATTGTATTTTATTCATTGGTTTTGAACCCTCGTTATGTTCTTTTTTTTCATGCATAAAGATGAAAATATCCTTAGTTTGTTGTAATTCATGCATGAAGGAGTTAATAAATCACACACTGATGGAACATCACTATTGTAATGATTTATATAGGCTTTTTCTATCAAATGTTCAGGGTCGGTCAGGGGGTACTTGGTTCATAAAATGTTTCAAAGGTGGTACCTTACTGAAAAAAGTTTGAGAAGCACTGACGGAGTATTGCACAGATGATTATTATTGCATAGAGTATTGTACAGATGTTACTGTCATTCTAAATAATCCTAATAATATTTGTATTTGTCCTGTTTTACAGCTTAATTGCAACGCTTATATCACCAACACCACATCCACACACACTAAAAACCAACTGCACTTTTAAGAGCCTCTCTCTCACTTTCTCTATCATTTCACTCTCTCTCACTTTCTCAATCATTTCACTCTCTCTCACTTTCTCAATCATTTCACTTTCTCTCTCACTTTCTCAATCATTTCACTTTCTCTCTCACTTTCTCTATAATTTCACTCTCTCTCACTTTCTCAATCATTTCACTTTCTCTCTCACTTTCTCTTTCAATCTCTCTCTCACTTTATCTTTCAATCACTCTCTCTCACTTTCTCTTTCAATCTCTCTCTCACTTTATCTTTCAATCTCTCTCTCACTTTCTCTTTCAATCACTTTCTCACTCTCTCTTTCAATCGCTTTCTCTCTCTCTCTCTGAGTGAGTGTGTGAGGAACGGTCGGAGGAGCGTGGTGTGAGTGAGTTACTAACTTTTTCACACGTTTTCTACTAACATATGTATTGTTTTATGTTGTAAGTTGTGTGCATGGGCGTCGCCTGGGGTAGGGTTTTTTCTTTAGCCCCGGACAAATTCTCCCTCAATAATATAATACATTAACTGTACTTTACCTAGAGGATGGCAGAATTGTAATTTCCCGTGTTCAGTGAATGCAACAGAGGCAACCACCAGACCAGAGAGTTGCATGGAAATAAACGTGTTTTATTGGCTGACCTCTCCTCTGTGACAGTGTTTAAACTTTAAACTTTCAGCCGCGGACGCGGAGTTTCTGAAGATGAACATTAGACATTTTTTTAATAAAAAATACGGCAATTCTCAAGTGGTGGCTCACACAACAACCCCAGAGCCACCACCTGAGCCAGGTGAACAAGGTATGTAAATGTCAGTAAACTTACAAGTTCAGTCAGACAACTCACGTGTTCCTTTAACATGTTTATTAGAAGCAGCATATAGTTGAGTTTGGCGACTAGGCTCGGGCATCATCACTCCATAGATATACATAGGACGATGAGTGATGATTAAATAACTAACCCCCGAGCCTACAGGTGGAAGCTGGGGTGGTGGTGGGGCAGGCAAGCAGCAGCGACGTAGAGGTAGCTGCAGCAAAGCAGCAACAAGCAATGCATGGAGAGAGATCTGACAGGTTAAATAGAGCAGCATATTAAGGAGACTTTGTTTGGTTGGTTGTAGAGTGGCAAGGGGGCGTTATGTATGAATGCAGCATAAGTGCTCGAGTTGACTGCCTGAACTAGCTCACAAGCTTTGCCTCATTTATGTCAACATGTAAGCAAAGCATAAATTATAGCTACGTTGACGTTACTTTGAATCGCGGGGGTAAGCTAAACCGTTAGCAAGTAGCTATAGCTAGCCAGATATATTAAATAAACACTTTAGAGGCTTCTCAATACTCAAATGTCCCCTCCTCGACTCCTCGGTCCTCCGGTAGTGACACGGAAATGAATTGAGAGGACATCTCATTTCTCTAAATGCACACCGAGCGTCGAGGAGGCTCTCTGGAGGAGCTATAACCGAGGATGCACTGATGGTTCCTCCACGGCTCCTCCGCGGATGCATTTCCGGGAACGGTGGAGGCGTGAAGCACGGCCGGACTTATCTCAGCCAATGACAGCTCTGCATGCATCCTCTGGATATTATTTTAGAAACTGCTTTCATCGCGTCCGATGTTTACAGTGAGAACAGCTGTGAGGTCCGTGCAGAAGCAGAGCAGTGTACAATATATATCACTCAGTATAACAGGCCTATATTACTCTTTATTTGTCAGACAACTCACGTGTTCCTTGTACATGTTTATTAGAAGCTGTCACAGTTCTGTCTAAGTTTGGGTGTTTTCTCTGTTCTCTGTCATGTTTTCCTCCTGTCGTTAGTGTCCCTGTATGTTCTCCTCCCTCCTCACCTGTGTCTCGTTAGCTAGTTGTGTTCACCTGTGGCTCTTGTGTTTTTCTCTCCTCCCTCCTCACCTGTGTCTCGTTTACCGATTGTGTTCACCTGTGTCTGGTAATTAGCCCTCCCTGTATTTAGTCTTGTCTCGTGCTGTGTTCAGTGTCGGTGCTTTCTGTCACGGTTGAGTGAAGGAAGCAGGACCCAAGCGCAGATAACTTTGATAAACCTTTATTTCAAGGCTAAAATGGAACGAATACAGAAAAACACAGAACACTCACCGGTGGAGTCCGTCACCAACAAAAGAACACCGCACTGAACACAGCACGAGACAAGACTAAACAGGGAGGGCTAATTACCAGACACAGGTGAACACAATCGGTAAACGAGACACAGGTGAGGAGGGAGGAGAAAAACACAAGAGCCACAGGTGAACACAACTAGCTAACGAGACACAGGTGAGGAGGGAGGAGAACATACAGGGACACTAACGACAGGAGGAAAACATGACAGAGAACAGAGAAAACACCCAAACTTAGACAGAACTGTGACAGAAGCAGTATATAGTTGAGTTTGGCGACTAGGCTCGGGCATCATCACTCCATAGATATACATAGCACGATGAGTGATGATTAAATAACCCCCAAAACTGCGTGGAGATTAGATACTATCCCCCAAAACTGCGTAGCCCGAGCCTGACGCTGGTGATGTAAGACTGATAAGTAGAGGGCCTGGCGAGCTGCCATGTGGCCATTCCCCCTAAGCACAGCGGCTTTAAGGGGAATATACTACTTAGTGAGACTGCTTTGTGTAGGCCTGAGGAATAGCCCAGAGCCGATTCTTCCCTGAGCACAGCGGCTTTGAGAGGAATATACAACCTATAGTATATACTACCTAGTGACTGCTATGTGAAGGCCCGGGAACGCCCGAAAAGCCATCCCCCTTAAGCACCACGGCTTTGAGGGGAATATACTACTGTTGGAGCAGATATCTCTGGTCTGCGCCGATCCTATAGGAGTGTGCTTTAAAAGAGGGAAAACTCAAAACAGCCAGGATGAGGGTTAAACAATAATCTGTTTTAATGATAAAAGATAATAATACAATACACTTTCAAAGGGGTGGGGCGGGCCCCCACTCCCTGCTCTGGTTCTGATGCCGGGAGATCCTCTCATCTTGTCGGCAGGAGTAAAAGAGAGCGAACACACAAACACAAACAGGAGATATAGAGGAACCACGGGGAGGAGTCGGGTGAGATTCTCCTCCCACAGGGCCCATCTTGCAACATTCCAGAGACTTGTTCACAAAGATATACTTATTAATACTCTCATATTTCCAGCTTTTGTTTACACACTGCTATTACTAATACAAAGTAATTAAACACATATATACCATTCAAGATATGTAGACTTCCCTGAAACATGACATACTGAAGACCTTAAGCAGAAGAACTCTCATCTACACAGCCTGCTTACCTTCCCCTCCCCCAGAGTAATAAAACCTGTTTAGCACCCAGGCACCCAGGAATGTTTGAAGAAAGTTTAGTCCTCACATTTATGAAAGGATAAAACGGAGAAATCAATACAAAACACAAACACAGGTATTGTTTGAACAGTATTCACTTAACTGCTGCTATTGATAATTACCAGAGAAACTCCAGGGCCTCTTTCAATATCTGGAAATTGCAACAAGACTTTCTGCCATTTCTACTGTAACACTCTTCCCAAATATCAGATTATAATAATCTTCAGCACACACGTTGCTCTCCATCAGAGCAATGTATATTCATTACATTACATTGCATTTAGCTGACGCTTTTGTCCAAAGCGACTTACAATAAGTACATACGACCAGGAAGACACAGCCCAGAAGAAAAACAGAATCATATAAGTACAGCAGGTATCATAGAGCCAAACATTCAAGTGCTACTCAGCTGGCTATAGATAAGCCAGTCCTATGTTAGTATATAAGTGCTTTGTCAGCTGACTATAGATAAGCCAGTCCTATGTTAGTATATAAGTGCTTTGTTAGTAATTCTATCGCTCGAAGTGGAGTCGAAAGAGATGAGTTTTCAGTCTGCGCCGGAAGATGTGCAGGCTTTCTGCCGTCCTGATGTCAATGGGGAGCTCATTCCACCATCTTGGAGCCAGGATAGCAAACCCACGTGTTTTTGCTGATGGGAACTTGGGTCCACCTCGCAGCGAGGGTGCAGCGAGTCGTTTGGCTGATGCAGAGCGGAGTGCACGCGCTGGGGTGTACAGTTTAACCATGTCCTGGATGTAGGAAGGGCCAGATCCATTCGCAGCATGGTATGCAAGTACTAGTGTCTTGAAGTGGATTCTAGCAGTTACTGGGAGCCAGTGAAGGGAGCGAAGGAGCGGAGTGGTGTGGAAAATTTTGGAAGGTTGAAGACCAGACGAGCCGCTGCATTCTGGATGAGCTGCAGAGGTCGAATGGCACATGCAGGTAGACCAGCCAGGAGGGAGTTGCAATAGTCTAGGCGTGAGGTGACGAGAGCCTGGACCAGAACCTGGGTGGCTTTCTGGGTCAGCTGGGGACGAATCTTCCTGATGTTGTACAGCGTATATCTGCAGCAACGAGTTGTAGCAGCGATGTTTGCAGTGAAGGAGAGGTTGTAATCTAGGGTCACACCCAGATTCCTTGCCGTCTGAGTCGGGGAAACAACAGAGGTGCCGATGTTGATCGTCAGGTCAAGAGTGGGACAATCTTTTCCCGGAAGGAAAAGCAGTTCAGTCTTGTCAAGGTTGAGCTTGAGGTGATGAGCAGACATCCACTGAGAGATGTCAGCTAGACAAGCAGAGATGCGTGCGACGACCTGGGTCTCTGAGCGGGGAAGGACAGAATTAATTGGGTGTCGTCAGCATAGCAGTGGTAAGAAAAACCATGCGGGCTAATGACCGATCCGAGCGAGTTTGTGTACAGAGAGAAAAGGAGGGGACCAAGAACAGAGCCCTGAGGGACCCCTGTAGTTAATTGACAAGGGTCAGACTCAGACCCTCTCCAAGTTACCCTGTAGGTACGGTCTTTGAGGTATGAGGCGAGGAGGGAGAGTGCAGAGCCTAAAACTCCAAGTTCTTGGAGAGTGCGAAGGAGGATCTGATGGTTCACCGTGTCGAATGCAGCTGACAGGTCCAACATGATGATGACAGAGGAGAGGGATGCAGCTTTAGCAGTGTGCAGTTCCTCAGTGACAGCAAGGAGGGCCGTTCTGAATCAGAAAAAGGAATCTCAGGTTGAAGACCTCGAGGAGGCACATACTCAATACGATTGGCTTACCAGATGTCCCTACTGCCTGCAAAACTTATGCCTGACCCTTAACGGGCAATAATGAGGAGACAAAGCTACTCTCAAAGAGAGAGTAGCACCCTATCTGTGAGGGGAGTAGAAAGTGATAAACTGGGTCAAAGGCCTGGTTGATGGCTTATGAATGTGGCACCACTCAGGAGGACGAAGGAAGTGGCCATAAAATAAACAGTTCAACTTACAACAGCATCATGACATTTGATAATGAAAGATTTAAACAAAAATGTTTTAACCACATGGTGGCCCTAAATAAAGTTATTACAAATCATCCTCTGGGCACCCTGAATGTCTGTACCATGGCAATCCATTTAGTAACTGAGAAAACATTGTCGACTGAAGTGGTGCCAACTAACCCAACAACATCACCATCCCAAGATCCAACCTAATGCCATGGCAAAAGAAAAAGGCCATGTGGATCAAAACAGTTGATTATGACATTTAACATTAGCAGGGCCGGCCCTAGACATTGTGGTGCTCTAGGCCAGTGTTTCTCAAACTTTTTCAGACCGCGGACCACTTAGCCAATAATAAAACATTCGCAGACCACCTAACTCCCCAAATATCCTAAATAAAATAATAAGCCTGTTTACCACTCCAACAGTATATTAAAAATTACAGCCTAATAATGACAACTTTGTGTGAACTTCTCTATCGCTCATTCACACATTAAATCGACAATACAAAACAACTACAGATTCTACAAGCATTTTGTTCATATGCGATTTAAACGGTAAATGCTGATAGATTTGACACATCATATGAAACGTAGACTACATTTATTATGGAGTTAATGTCCGTGCGAACAGAGCCGCAATGTACTGACAGCAAGATCGTTTGCTACTGAGAGATATGCAAAATACACCGCATTTACAAACTTCCGCTGCGGATTTTCAAAATAAAATACAGTAAAACTATGGTTGCAGTCCCAAGTTAAATAGGAATTTAACAATAAACACAAGATAATTATTTACACTGTTATATTTACAAATAGCATGGTTTACTCACTCATACACTGCATGTCTCTCTTGCCAACTAATGGGGAGGAATGCTGCTGCTTGTGCTGAGACATCAGTGAAACAATGTCGGGATCCAAACTGGAGAGTTTTAGTCTCATATCACAGTCCACATTGATCCTGTTACGCTGCTTTGTTTTCAGACCAACAAGTGCAGAAAAACCAGCTTCACAGTTGTAGGTGGTTGGAAACGGCATCAACTGTTTCAGAGCAGTGTCAGCCAGCTCTGGGTGCTCAGGCTGGACGTGGACCCAAAAGTCTGTCAAGCTTTTTCTCTGAAAGTCGTCCTCAGTGTCCCATCAGATGCGATGTCCACAAGGCTGTCAACCTGTCTCGGTGGGAGCTTAGAACTGACGTGTTCAATGTGTGTTTTGTCCCCAAATGGATTCCTGATCCACTCAAAGCCTGCATCTAGTTCTGGGAAATATCTTCCCAGCTGAAAGTGAAGGCCTTGCAGATGTTCCTTGAAGGCTGCAACTGTGCCGCCGTCCAGCTCTTCATCTCTTCAGCGAGGAGAAAATCCGCCAGCGTCGGAAAACAGTCAAACTCCTGGCGATCCAGACGGACACACCACAATTCCATCTTGAGGCGTGCAGCTTTAATTTTGTCCTACACATTGAAAACAGTAACAGCTTTCCCCTGCAGCGCTAAGTTCAGAGCATTGAGAACGCTAAAGACATCGACCAGGTATGCCAATTGTGAGAGCCACTGGAAGTCATGCAGTCTGTCATACAGTTCATCAGTATGATGCAAGAATAACATCACCTCACGCAGTTCAAATAGACGGGTGAGAACTTTCCCACGCGACAGCCAGCGAACTTCAGTATGAAAAAGCAGTTTTGTGTGTTTACTTCCCATTTCTTCACACAGAGCTTTAAAAAGACGTGTGTTCAGTGCTTTGGTTTTTATTGTATTCACAATTTTCACAGACTGGTCCAGTACTGATTTGAGGCATGGTGGCATTTTCTTCACAGCCAGTGTTCTCTGTGAATGCAACAGTGTGTTGCTGTGGCGCAACTGCGCGTATGCGCGCGTGCCAGTCCCTTATGTTTTCCAGTCATTGCATTCGCACCATCTGTGCAAATACCAACACATCGTGTCCAGTCGATATGATTCTGCACGATGAATTGTTGACCGAGTCAAAAATGGCTTCCCCTGTGGTGTTGGTCGGCAGGGAACGACAAAAAAGAAATTCATCCTGCACACCGCCAGCATGAATATACCTTACAAAACACAGCAGATTGCCTCATTCCCGATATCAGTTGACTCGTCCAGCTGCAGTGTGAAAAACTGGCTTTGGCGTAAACGTGTGATCAGCTGATTTTTCACATCTTCAGCCATGGCTATTATTCGCCGCTGGACAGTGTCATTAGAGAGTGGGACCCTGTTAATTTCGTCACTTGCGGTCTCCCCAAACAATATGTTAGTCATAACTTTGGCAGCTGGTTTGACTAAATTCTCACCTATCGAATGAGGTTTTCCTGCTTTTGCAATAGGGAAACCCTGTATGATAATTCTGTAGCCTTCGCATTTTCCCCCGGTACAAAAAACTGTGAGGGCCTTCGTCATGTGTTTCTTAAATTCATCAAGTTTTCTCTCAAAAACTCCAAAGGTTTCCAATGTAATCCTTGTGTTTACTTTCAAATGTCGCTTGAGCTTGGCAGGTTTCATAGCCTCGTTCGCCAACGTCTCGTAGCACAAAACACATTGTGGATTGGGATCCTCTTCATCTCCAGTCCAAAAAAGACAAATTTGATGTAGTCGCTGTGATATTTTCTCTTCACTTTAGCTGGACTTCTGTATTCAAGCCGAGTTTCACAGCTTTCAGCCGGGTGGTTGTTAGACAGTGAACCACTCTCCTGCTCAGTAACACACACAAAAGCACTTGTTGCTGCTGAATCACCTGCATCAGGACGATGCACCTTGACTGTCGCATCAGATTTTTCATTTAATTTTCTTTTAACTGACCCTGTCTTTAGCCATCGATCCATCTTGTCAGTTGACCGTTCTTTTGTTTAGTTGACCGCTCAAATTGACCGCGCAGATCATTTGACATAAGACGTAAAACAAACGTACGTACATACGCTACATCTATGATACACTCTATACTAGTACTTTTTTAACAGTTTGAGAAACACTTATAATATGTATCAATTTCAAATGTGGCATTTTACTAATATACTCGCGGACCACTTGGGGTCGCTCGGACCACTCTTTGAGAAAGACTGCTCTAGGCAAGATTAAGATTTGGTGCCTGCCCCTCCAAGCAATACACAATAGAATATATAAAGAATAAATGACAAATCTCTACAAAAGACCAATACACTACAAAAAGTGAAACGTATTGACATGTTCGTTACATACATAAATGTTTCAAATGTATTCAGTATTGTATGAACATGTTTTAATTGGGGGGTGGACGTCACATCCTCTAGGGGGGTCCGGGGGCATGCTTTATTTGGATTTTTTTTTACATTTGAAAGTAAAATGCTTCAATCTGGTGCACTTTGAGCAGAATTATAACTCTAAAACACCAATATGAAAAAGATCGGTTTACATTTTAATAATCAAATAGGTATGTGAACATAGCCAATACAAATGATGTAACGTATTTTTTTTTGTTGTTCATTCATATCTTATTTTACCTAGTTAACATTTATTTATTCATGCATTTTTTTTATATCCAGTTGTGTAACGATTTTGGTTTACTGTCCTATAGTATACATTGGAATTATTTCAAACCTGTTGTTATTTATCCTAATAATTATAAAGGAGTGCCTTGGAAATATTTGTTTACATAAATGGTGACCAAACCGTTTGAGACCCACTGAGATAACTTAGACTAAAGTGAACTATCCTATACTAACTGTCCTTTACCTCACTGAGCTGTAGTTATCAGCCTCAATCCAACAACAATCCGTGGTACCGATGCGCTCTCTCTCTCGGAGGCTCGCTCGCACTTTGCGAGCTGCGGGCGCCTGATTCATCCATCCCCCACTTTCATCACTTACCGCACCCATCGTACAGGGCAAATACAAAATGTTGACGGCCCAGGGTGCAAAGGGTGTTTACATGATTCAATTATTAATGTAAATGTATTACATCAAGGGCAGAACATTAGGCAGAATACACATTTTAAAGCACTATGCAGCTGTACTTTTCTATACAAAATGTTGACGGCCCGGGGTGCAAAGGGTGTTTACATGATTCAATTATTAATGTAAATGTGTTACATCAAGGGCAGAACATTGGGCAGAATACACATTTTAAAGCACTATGCAGCTGTACCTTTCTCTATTTGAAATGTTATGTTTGACCTTTTGGCAATTTCTAACGTTTAGATGGCATATTAACCTTTTTTACTGTAAGTTAAAGGAACTATCTGGGCAGTATATTTCATGTTGATGTGGAATGGTTTTATTACAACCTGCCTGTTGAGCAGTCAATTATCCTTGTAGAATATCTTATTTAGCACTATTAAGGCGAAAGTTATGCATATTTTGTTACGATCCTTGACAGACAATTGGACTCAAACACACGACTCAAAAGAAAGTTTGTTCAAAAAAGTCTTTACTTTGGAAAAGTATAAAGTTCAAACAAAAATCACTCCTGAGGCAAAATGTAGCAAAGCAAATTACAAACTAAATAACCTTGACTATGGTCACAAAGTACAATAATCTCTTGGTGAGACAAGCTGGCTCTCTAAATGGCACAAGGCACAAGACGAACTGGCACAGGACAAAGGGAGACAGGACTATTTATACATGAGGTAAGGGCAGACCCGGCGTCATGGGCGGGCCTCATGGGGCCGGGACCGCCCATCCAGGATTTGGGCCCGCCCTCCAGGATTTGGGCCCGCTGTTTTAATCAGGGCTGAATACAACATTTTAATTGTTTTATTATTATGTTCAGTGGCGGCGCCAGGGTATACTGGGGTAGGCTACAGCCATACCAAGAAATGGCTTAGCCCCACCATGAAAAATGATGTTAAAGTAAGCAAAATAAAGTCCGCCAACTCGCGTGGAGTAAACAGACAGCCGTTAGTCAGATTGATTTCAGTAGCCACTTGTCTGGAAATACCGAAGACCAGAAACGGTTTTGAAAACTTTTGTCACGTAGTGATCGTCTTCTCAATAGAACATCTTTGATAATGTCTTCTGGCCAATCAGAATCAAGATAACGGCGTGGTGTGGTTGCAGGAAGTCCTGATACATCGATACAGCATTACGTGTTGATATAAATCAACACGTAATGAAATAAGACCCCACGGTTTGATGATTGATAGGTGTGTGGGCTGTCTTTCATTTTGACACACAGAACAATGGGGGCTATCCACCCTTATCCACAATGTAAAGTCATTCACAGCCTCTTCCCTCTTCTCTCTGTGAGGAGCAGCAAGTTCAGCTTTCAGAACAAAGTAACACAAAACTAAAATACCATTCATTTTTTAAATATGTCGTGGAGTAATAGATTTATTTATTTCTCTTCTCCAGAGAGTACCAGAATGTGTATTTTATGTTAGTATTTCAAACAATCTCCTGGGGAGAATCCCCCCAGACCCCCCTGGAGGGGTTGGGCTTTCAGCAGGTCAACTCTTTCACCTGTGGGGAAGTTGCAGGATTGGCTCCAGGTCGCCCTTTTTTATTTACTACAAGACAAATGTGCCTTTTTATTTCATACAGTTCAATTTGGATTGAGACAGGGAAATAATCTAACCCTCACACGTGGCGTTTCACTGTCAAGGGGAGCATGTATGTAATTACATTGCAAATACTGATGTGAGCCCCCCCCACTGTATGGGTTAGCCCTACCATAGATTACCCAACACAAATACTCTGGAGCCGCCACTGATTATGTTCATTGTTGTTATTTGTAGGGCTTTGTCCTAATATTTATTTTTGTATTAAACTAATTGAAAGATTAGTTTAATATCATTTTTTTTATTTTGCTATGAAATTGTGAATGAAAGGCTGCGCGCGAGACTGGTTTCTCGCTGGGTTGAGTCGTGTGGGTTTTTGAGTGAGATGCGGCACAGCAGCCTGTCAGTTTATTCTCGCTAGGTTAGTTTGGCTATTATCATTTATATTTATCTGCAACAATGGATATCAGGAAGTGGTTCATGAAAGGAATATGGCAACTCGGCGCCAGATGCAGGCACATTAGAAGACATCAGTTACGTTACCAACGAGCTAGCAAGCCAGTCAGGGACAAGGGAGGCTGGCAATCAATTATATTTTGAAGAGAAATTGACTCTCAAGCCGGCTCTCTCACAAACTCCGGCTCTGTGCGCAAGCAGACCGCTGCACACGCTCTCTGCCTCGCTCAATATCTCTCTCCCTTTCTCTCCATCGCTCAACCCACCTTTCCACCCTGTGTGCGCTCAAGTTTGCCTGCGTGCTTGCCCAAGTTGGCACAGCAACCAACCAATGGATGTAGCCTATAATAAGACGGTCAACAGCCTTACGGCAACCTAACCCCCCCCTTGACAAATCTCGAGATTTCCTGGGAAATGTAAGTTTCGGGGTGGGGTGGGCCCGCCCTGGTAAATCAAATGCCCGCCCAGACGTATGTCTGCCGCCAGGTCTGGGTAAGGGGGAACAGGTGGAAACAATCAGGGGCGGGGCAGACGCTGACGATGGCGGGAAAACACACAAAGGGAGGAAGTAAGGGGACCTGAAATGAGAGACAAGAGGTAAGTACAAATAAAACAGGAAGTGCAATGACAGGACTAGACAGGTCAACAAAAAGACTTGACTAAACATAAATCTAACCTGGGCTATGAACTAAACGTGAAACAATAACATGAACCTGATTAACATGACATGAATAATTTAGCAGACATGACGGGATGTTACATATTTTCACTGTATATATATTGAAATAATATTCTAATTATACTTGTACTGTTGTATTTCTCTCTCATAGACCACACATATACATACACTACACCTGCTCCTACACTGTGACTGTTGTGTTGATATCATGAAGTAAAAGGAATTAACCGCTCCCAAGACTCCTGCATTCTTACCGACACCCCAAGGCGTTCGTCACTCCAAGTGGAACCTTCCTTATACAGTCCTTCCAGAATTCCCTATTCTACAGTTAGCAAAGTATAGGAAAACTTAATCTACACATATTTTTAACCCATCCTATACCCTCAAAAAGGGTCACAACTGATGTAAAGAAATGGCACTAGCTGTTGCTTTTTGATGATGCTATATGTGTAGCTTTATAACATCTGCATCCTATAGAGCAGTGCTTCTCAAAGTGTGGTCCGCAGACCACTGGTGGTCCGTGAGCGCCCCCTAGTGGTCCATGAGTATATTGGTAACATTTCCCATTTGAAATAAATACATACATTTAAGTTTTACGCACTCTCGCGGGAATATCTCCGCAATGGAGCGAGCTTAAGTTTATTTCGATTGCATGATAAAGCCCAGGGCAACACCTTCGTCACACATATTGCCACTTGTTTGTACCATTTTCAGGCGTTATGTAATCTGTTCTAGAAAAACGATGTGATTTTGGATATTTGTGGAGTTAGGTGGTCCGCGAGTGTTTTTTTATTGGTTAAGTGGTCCTTGGTATCAAAAAGTTTGAGAAGCACTGCTAGAGGGTATACAATTATAACTAATAAGACAAAAACAGCCCAGCACATTTGACTGTGGTCCCACTGAACACCATAATATGTGACTGGATACTTTCCTTGTGTGTGGTTAACTGAACCCCTCATCAGCAGTCTGACAGCCTGGTGCTAATGTCTAATTGGTTTACTGTGGGCTTTAGGTCACAATAATTGACCTCACACCAAGTCCCTCTCACAACGCACTGACTTCTGGCATCATTAGTTCTTACTTTGAAGCACAAAGAGGACAACCTTCCTGACCAGATAATTGGCTGCTTGATTCATACAAATTGATGTTTGGCTGGCTGTCTGTTTCATGGCCCTCACTAGCTCTCAGCACTTTGATCATTTTTCAAAGCAATAGGCTACACAGAGACATGAGTCAAAGCTTTTACACAGCCTCTGGGATACAGTTAAGGGGGAACACTCGTAGGATACAGCACCAGTTAAAGGTCTGTGACTCTACCTGTTCACTCAGCAGTATTGCATTCATCAGACGACAGATGCTAACCAAACCGCAGGGAGCTTCACTCCAGCAGAACAACCCTGATGTCTGTAATTGAGCACAAAGGGGAAGACAAATGTATTGCAGCAAAGCATGTGGAACCAAACATCAGATGGTAGGTTTTATGGTAGTGGGGTTGTACATTTGTTATATACATTCTTAGTCTTTATTTCTTAAGTACCTAGCAAGGCAAGTTTAATGTTAACATTCCATTATGTTTTTCTCTTTTTTCTTGCTAGTGCGTCACTTTTTTGTACTTGTAGCAGAGAGTGGGGTAAGATGAGCCAGTGGGTAAGTCGACCCACCCCCTTTATCTAGGGAACTGTGCACGTTTGTTGTCATGAGACCATCAATCCAGGAAGCACCCTTCATTTCTATCTGGCTGTGATGGAGAGAAGCACATGGTAAAGTGGTTAATATGTTTTTTCACAATAAATAAATAAATAGTTTGGCTTGTCAAAGTACATTTTCAACATGTCAGGTATACTTACAGTAATGTCAAAGCAAATGTAGACGTTGGTTATTCAGCAAGGTGTAAAACCATGTGACTAATATAGCTAAAGATTATCATGAATGACTAAGATAGACAATTTTCTTTCCAAAAAGTGGCTGTGGGGCAAAGTGAGCCACATGCTGTGGGGTAAACTGAGCCAGTGATTCACCCCCACCCCCCCCACTGGAGTTAAGTCTCTGTAGTATAATATGGTATTTCAATGTAGTTTTACACAACTGATTTGTTTTAAACATTGTAGAAAAGCCATCATGCCAAGAAAGTCCAAGAGAAAGACTGAGGAGATGGCGAGAGCCACTGATGGAGAGGCTGGAGCATCCATCAGAGCAGTGGCAAAAGACAGAAATATTGACAGGTCAACCCTGCGTAGAGACATCAAGAGGAAGGAGGAAAGGAAGTAAAAACAGGAGGTGCATCGATGGATGACAGTCTGTGAGTCATCCATAAAAAAACTGCTTTTATGGGGTTAAACAACCTCACTGTGTGTTTTTATTAGCAACATGTAGGGTGTTCCTCTGACGGTCAGCCTTGCGTTTGCTTTACTTGCTCGACTCCCCTGAATGACTATTAAGAAAGTGTAATTGAATGGCGGCGCGAACCAGGGACCAATCATTGACATGTTGGGTGTTTCTGTGGGTGTACTCCAGTGTCGAATACTCCGGCTGATAGACCATGTACTGCAGATAGCGCCTTTCTAAACTCCCAGTTTGCACCTCTTCAACGCCACTCCTCTTCTCCTCCGCTCTCAACTCCTGTGGTCGGGACTAAGACTGGCCTCACTCTGGTTATCCTGCTGTTATGAAAAAAGAACCACAAAATTGTATTGCAAGCATAAATCATTACTGTATGCCTCATTACAACATCAACATGTTTGACAATGTTGGTCCTCTTCACAAATTCAAAAGAAACACGGCATGACATAACATGCTACAAATGAAAATATGTATTTAGTCATTTTTAAGAAATGTAAATGTCAACAAGAATAGAGGTGACGTTTCTCATTGCCCCCCACAACCAGGGCCGCCTTAATGCACGGGCTGACCTGGGCTGAAGCCCAGGGGCCTACGGAGATCAGGGGCCTATCGTGAGCCAAGAAAAAAAGAAAAAGTTTTTTATTTCGGATGTTTTAAAAAAAAAATGTAAATAAACAAAGTCTTGGCTTTCAGAATATGAAACTTTTATTTCCAAAATCACACGATAAATATATTTTTGAAGCTTGACAGCTCCCCCTCGCCACTCTGCTGTTCTCCTCCCTCCGCTGTGAAATTATGAATGTAAGAGTATAGTAATCATAGATAACACGGCAGGGTCCGTTTCAGTTTGTTTTCATCTGGTTTTAAATACACAAAGTCTTGGCTTTCAGAATATTAAACTTGTTTCAGCAAATTCAGATGATAAATACAACTTTGAAGCTTTGGCATAATTACAAGCGGAGAACGGAGTAACTAGACGTCACAGCAGGCACAACAACAGCCGGTGTTTCTCGTGAGGGTTTTCCCCGGGAAACAAAACAAACGCCAAAATACAAACATACACACACGTACACACACACACTCGTGAGCTTCCCCCAAACCAGTAATCCAAACGAAAATATCTTCCCTATTTTGATCATTTGCTCCGCTAATCAATCAGATCGATGGATTCCAGAGATGACTCCGTAACAGTCAGTGGGCACCACTTAACAGCCAATCAGAATGAGAATATGTTTCACATGTGACTTATTCAAATTGCAAGTGATTGAGTGACATATGAAGGTTGTTTAGGAGAAAATGTCGGAGAAGAAAAAGTTTGAGTGGCAAAAAAAAACATGTCGAAGCTTACAGGTTATTTTAAACCTGTAGGCCAGGATGAGGAGGAAGGACAGATGAGTTCTGTACCGAGCGGCAGTGGTGCCGGCCGCGGGGCCTCGGAGCCAAGTAGGCCGTCTGGTTCTGATAGCGATGGAGTAGCGGGAGAGGAAAAACAGACAGGAGGGATGTTGGAGGAGATGGAGAGGACGACGAGGACTTGCTACGTGGAGGGGAGCCAACGGCAACCGGACAAATACATGAGGGAGGCCCGATACGTCACTCATCTGGAGGAGAGGACCAGGCGCGCGTGGAGCAGAGTGGAGAAGTGCGATCACAGAGCCTGCCGAGGCTATAAATGACTTTGATTTGTTTTTTAAATAGGGGGCCTACAAAACCTATAAGCCCCAGGGCCTGATGGCAGGTTAAGGCGGGCCCACAACTACTGACTTCTAACTTAACTAAATGTAAATAGCAAATCCATTTCCTTACAATGAATATTTTGAAAGACCTTCTATAACTAAACTGATATTCATATGGCTTACTTCCACACGGCTGACAGTTAGCAGCACTCTGGTGGAATCACTTTGCAATGGAAATATGACTGGAGCCGAGCTTAAAGTCACCTTGCTCCCACTCTAAATGCATGCAGGGGGGAAAAGGAGCTATCATCAAATCAGTGTTTGCTCTATCCCGTCAGGGTTTTCATAAGAGTGTGAAAATGTTGATGACAAATCCTGTTTCTTTGTGTGGAGGAAAGAAAGGCTTGCTCTTTGCAATCACATTTCTGCAGTTAGCGGGGGCAACGAGCAGGGAGGGGCAGCCTGGGAAGAGATGCTAGCCAAAGGATTTACAGTTCAGAAAAGACAGGCTGCTTCAAAAGCAAAGCAGTGCCATTGTCAGAGAGTAATTTCATTTCATGAATAAGCGCTTGACTGCTTACAGTGACTGCCTAGTCCTCATCCTGCTGCCCTGGCACCGCTCCCCTTCACCATCCAAAGGCAGAATGTCACTCCTGCTTCGAAATGCACAGACCAGGAGGATGGGGCTTATGAGCAACTACCAGAATCTCAAAAAAAAATGATGAAGGAAGAGGACTGTGCAGAAACGACTTTGTACAGGCTCAGTGGGAACTTTTTTTGTTACTTGCTCAGACAGGAAGTAAACTGGGTAGAGGTTGGATTTCTTAATGTTGAGTAACAAATGGCATCCAGCAGAAATGATGCACATCAGACAAGTTCAGAAACAGTTCAGCTCAAATGCCGATACAAAGAAAGAAAAGCACTAAAAAAAGAAGCCTAACTTATTGCCAGGGTTCTGGTAGGAGCTTTTACAAATGCTAACATCTCTTTTTCCAACCTGTAGTCACATTTGTAAACCTCTAAACACTATAACAATGCATGTTGGACTACTGTGAGAATATAATGTTGCTAATAAAGCTTTTAGTGCAGCAAGTCTATCATTTACTTTGTCTCTGCTGTTCCCCCTGTTGCATGCAGCAAGAGTATACATACAATAACAGTTACAATGCAAGTGGTAAAAGTCGGGGATGAGCACTCACCACATGCTGACCCTTGTTTCAATTTGCTATTATTGAATTGATTCAGTATGCTATATCAATCATAAAATATTCAACATGATTAGTTTTTAAAAACTAGGTTCATTTTGTCGATGGATAATGTTGCTGCTGCCAAAACGTTTTTTTAGGATAAATATGAAAATGTTAAGGGCCTCAGAACAAACCACACAGGTGTTTCTTAATCAGACCTCTTATCAAGAATTAGTGGGAATTTAGTGCAACAGTAGTTGATGGCTCCCTCCAAATCCTAATACATTTTCAACATTATTATCAACTGTTTGGTTACATATTTCCAAGCAGAGAGAATAAACTTTACTAGGTCTAATTAGTCTGGTCCAATCAATATCATTTGATAGATTTTATAATTTGACATGTGATTAATTATGCATACTTGAAAAACAAATACAAAGTTATACAGTACACCATAATCCTAACTCTAGGCTTTGTAAACAGGATAAGTAATACTTTATGAAAATAGACGGCATAGATTTATTCCAATAGATAAACATAAAGGTATGAACTACCATCTCTATGTACATGTCCCATTGGGTCTAGGAGCTGTACGGAGGAGGGAACAGGCAGCGGATTTATCTTATTTTGATGAAATGTAGTTCAGTTCAGTCAACTACTTGGTTTCTGTTCAGTTGGGTATTCCAAGTAAAGTTCTTGGTGGCTCCTAAAATCCTCCATAATGGGTGGGGGCATCCGTTGTTATACCTCCACCCTTTGAAAATCCTCAGTCCTCCCCACTGCAAGGTCAATTATACAAAAATCATCCTGCATTGTGTACATTTTAAAATGACAATTAACTTCACTTTTTGTTTTCAATAGAGTGGCGAAGTCACGCCCATCTACTTCCGGTCCATGGGACCTTATTTCGGAAAAATTATGTATTGAAGTCAATGGAGAGAGAAAACGTATCTTTTGACCCCGTTTGAATTGTGCCATGAATTACACATATGATGTTTGTCAATCTTAAAAAATAATTTCCATGTCAAAAAAGTCACAGTTTGTCGTAAAACTGTTGAAATATAAGACTATGAAAAATACGCAACTAGAAAGACTACAAATCCCAGAGTCGCGTAAGTGATGTAATAACTGTTTTCCTCCACGAAGAGATAGCTAAGATCAGCGCCATATAGATATAATCTATCTATATGGCGCTGGCTAAGATAAGATAACTTTAACAAGATGCCTGTGTGCTTAGTACCAGGTTGTTATCATACCAGCAATGGGTCTTGCTCGTTCTTTCGCTTCCCGTCTGATGAAAGGACCAGGAGTGGCTGGATCAAGTTAGCTACCTAGCTAGTAGCTAGCACGTTAGTTAGCATTACAGCCTTGTCATTTGTATTAGCCTTAATATGAAGTAACATTAAGTAACCCAAAATGTGAGGGGGGAGAAATGCTAACGCTAGCATCGGCGATCGCCGATCTTTTCTACGTCATGCTATCTGCACAAATGGTTGACATTAAACATTAAAAAGACCAGGCAGTTCAGAGAGAATCAAAGAAGGCAGGCAGGCAGCTTTGCATGACATTCTTCTGGATGTGTTTCATTGTGTTGATCGTTTTGTTGACAAGACAGTAGTGACGGCCATCTTGGTGACGTGTGTTGTTTTGCGAGACCAGAGATGTAGTTCATTGAGCGTTTCACACAAACAAATGTGTTACTTCACAGTTTTACGACACATTTTTTTATTTTTTTTTACTTGCAAAATTATCTTTTAAATTGACAAACATCATATGTGTAATTCGTGGCACAATTCAAACGGGATCGAAAGATAACCTTTCTCTCTCCATTGACTTCAATACATAATTTTTTCGAAATTAGGTCCCATGGAGGTCCACCGGAAGGGGAGGGACTTCGCCACTCTATATGCAGTTAGATTGCTGTAATGCTTTTTGATATTATTTGGTTGTTACAAAACCAAAACATCAATTTGTCTGGTAAAATAAAAGGCTACAGGACAAGCATTTCTGATACAAAATAACTTTACAGTCTCTTACACAATGCAATTACTACAGTGCTGGGTTTCTATTAACTGCTTCATTTTCCTTTTTCATTTATTTCACAGAAATATGGGAAAACATAGTCTATATCTGTGGACTTGAAGGAAAGATTGTCAGCTGTCCAACATGGGAACGTGCGTAATATGAAATGTTTTTCCCACTTGCCAAGATACTTTAAAACATATGTGAAAAAATACAAAACCACAGGAAACCTAAAGCATTAATCTGTTTGCATCTTACAATTTATCTATTTTAATATACACTAATTCTCTATTCTATTTCACTGTACAATATTTCATTTTTTATTCAATTTACATGTTTATAGACTCCTGCATTTACTTGGTCGCTTACGACATTCTCTGCATTACTTAGCTTATTGATTTTCTTTCTCACATGTTTATAGTTTACTCCATCTGCATTACATGCACATTGGTCTGTTTCTTCTTGCACTATTTTTACTTTTATTTTCAAATGTATGTTATGGTTGTATGTCCTATATATAATATTATGTTACATTATTGGAGGAGCTCTGGGCTTACGTATGTCATTGCCATATCTACACTGTAGTTGCTGAGCATATGATCTTGAATTTCGAATTTTGAAACACTGATGTGTGCATACCATGATTAGCCCTGCCACTGCTGTTGTGCTAACATGTTACACACAGTTATTTCTCCCAGCCTGTCCCTATAGAGGGCGAGTGGTGCGGCGCAGTGATGGAAACAGACATGTTAATGTAGAGATGGGCCTGGGCGAGGGGACACACGGTTCAGGGCTGGGTCTAACCAGGAGTGACAGTTCCCTGTTTTAAAGAGGTGGGAGCACCGATGCATTATGCATGAGACTTGTGTTGCACGAGTCATTCTGCTTCACTTTGCACTGTGTACCACTATTACTGCTCCACTACACACTACTAGGGACACATTTACTTTAGTCTATTTTCTTTGATGCAGCGACGCTAATGTTTGTGGACTAATACAGTGATATATGGAGCTTTGCTTTAAACCAGCAAGCTTTTCAAATTACATAAATATGCAGCTGAAATAAAAATGCTCATAAATACAGTAATACAAATCCAGAACATTACTAAGATGGTACTTAACTTCTAAAATTATTTTGGAATCTGAAACTTATAATATAATATTCTAAATGAATGCTTAGGAGTTAGTAATTAAGTTTGAATGGCTTAAAATATATATAGAGAAACACAAAACCACAAACGCCTTCCCAAAGTAAATGTCTGAGTGCAGTCACTCATGCTTTACGGGCTTTGATTAGTTAATGTTAATTCAGGTTTTATTAACAAGCAGAAACAACAACCGAATGCCTCTTTATATTGTTTTATTAATTATTGCATGCTTTTTTTTTATGAATTGGGTTTTATTAAATGTTTTTGGCCAAAACCAAGTTGCAAACACAACACTGACAAACTTTCTCCAAATATGGCAAATACACTATCCTAATCCTATCCAGTGGCGACTGGTAATTAGGGGCAGCCCCACCTAGTGTCAGCAGAAAGTATTACAAATAATGATTACAAAATATACAAAACAAAAAATATATAAAACATATTTTAAGATCATGTTTAATCATCTGATTCGTCTGTACATTGCTGTTTTAGTCTGTGTTCTTCTAATTAGTATCTACAGTGTGTGCCTGTTGAGCTGTTTAGAGCCATGTGGGACAAAACCTGATCATGCCCCTCCCTCTCACTGTCTAAGTGAACGGTGACTATAAAAACTACACTGCGCATGCTCAGAGTATTGTCCTATTTAATGTGTGTGGCAAAAAAATAATGACCATAGGAGCACTGAGCTGCCATCCCCACCATACATCATCTCACATCATTCAGAGCTGATTGGCTGTAAGTACGTGTGCCGCGAAAAGTGTGGTGTGTGTGAAGAGGAGACGAGAGACGCGTCCTAAAACCCGGAAGTAAGCTGCGCATGGGTTCCCTCCAAAAAAGCAATGAGATTTCTCCATGGGATTTTAGAAAATAGCTCAAAATAAGATCTGTGGGAAACGTACCGGTTAGATAAATGCAAGTTTTGTTCAGCCGGATAATATCCACATGTCTACCCTACTTTTATAATTTTTTAATCATAAATCTATCGATTAGATTTATGATAGACTTTTTAAACTACAAGAAGATAAGGAGGACTTTTACAAAAAAGTAATAGAGATTTTTGTCCAGAAGGATAGGCAAATGGACTTCATCTTCAAGTGAAGGTAAAACCGCAATTTTATTTAAAATGGGATCTTACTAAGAGAGAACAATTCAATATTTAAATGATAAAATTACATGTTTTGGGTATCCTTTTGTTGAACTGTCTGTTTAAAATTAATCGAAGCATCAGACAAAAAAAGCTTTTGAAAATAATTATATTTTGATTTAGGTCCAAATATAATTTATATAATATAATATAAGTCAGTGCCAGTGCCTCACCAGCCATGAACCTCACTGCAGAAGCTTATATACATATATATATATATATATATTATATATAATATATATATATATATATATATATATATATATATACATACACGTTTTGTGCCCCACCACTTTTGTACATATAAAAACGCCACTGATCCTATCACAGGCCACCTGATTAATGTCCAATATCCAGTAGCCTTTGAGCTCTGCTCTGGTCTCAACCAACACCTTAGGAATTATCAGTTTTTTTAACTGCCAAAGGGATAAGTCCAAACTGCTCCACCAGTTGTAAATCTGTTCAAAGATTGTAGGTTAACCCTATGAGAAACTGAATCAGCCGACCATAACAACATAGATAGGCTGGTCAACATTGTCTCTGACCCCAACCATGAGTTTTTCCCCTCAAATCGGAGATACCGGGTCCCACGATTTGAATGATTTAGACCTAAGCAATCCTTTGTGCACCAGTCAGTCCTGAATACATATATATACTAAATACAGAGTTAAATCCCAGGTCAAATGCACGTTAAAGGGTCTTGAAACTGTTGATGTTGTGTTAAATGTCTGTTTTCTTGAAAACAGACATTTCTTTGATATTGCAATTGAAGCTGCTGCGATGCAAAAAGAAAAGCTCAGACTTGATCTGACGATGAAGTATTATCGTATCGTATCACGGTGTTTACAATAAGCATTGTTTGAGCATTTTCTCTGAAACCTGTTTTATTTTGCCTCATCTAATAATACTTGAATGCTGATTGTGAATCCAAACAGTATAAAGCTGCTGGCTGTAAAACTGAATCAATCGCTTAAAAGCTCTTTAGAGCTGATGGGAACTGCAGAGTTGAGGGGGGATGATTATAAAGATGAATTCAAAGTCTTCATATACAATTCATGTAAATTATTGTTATATTAAAACTTGCCGTTTGAACTTGACTCTATTTTTAAATGGTTTAAACGACTACTGTCCTGATTACAGTTTAACTGTCATAGCTTAAAGTGGACCTATCATGCTATATTTGAAAAATATATTGTAGGGCCATAACTATATAAAACATGTCTGTTACGTTTTTTTTTCAAAATACCGAACAGATCATGCATATTGGCCATGCCTTATTTCACTCTATTTGCTCTATTCCAGCCCTATTTTTGCAAGGGCTGATTCTGTGACGTAGCTTTAATGCAAAGTAGCTGCAGCTGACCACGACCCCCGCACAAGCATATGCTAATATTGTTCATCAAAATAAATACTGGTGTATATGGTTTTATGCAATCTTTCATTTCATTCTGTCATTGTACATGGCGTTACTATTATATACTACACAGCTATAACACACCCATTTGTTGATGACAAAAAAAGTCCACACACAACCTTTTGCTTTTGAAATCTGCATATACTTTACCCATCATGACACATTTTATAAACTGTCGGAACTTTATTGTCAAAATCAGCGGTTCATTGAACCCATACAAAATACAGTACGCAGCTTCGGTGGGTCAGTCTGACATGTAGAATCTATAATCTATCATCACAGGTTTTCCGCTGGTAGTATGTGAGGTGCTGGCCTGTATAGAAGACACATAGTTAGAACAAAATCATCTCAATTTAGTATTCAGGATGAGAAAATACTATTTGGATAATTATAATCTGAAATCCTAAAAGATGGGGGCTGACACTGTCCATTTAGCAAAGCTGATGTGTTGGAGAGGGGCTGAGCTCAGTAGACAGACTGTAATGAGTGCTAGCCGCTAATTAGCCAAGTCCCATCAACGTAGCTGTGCAGCGTTGTGTTTTTCCCCCCCCTTGCAACAATTGCGCACACATACACACACTGTTGTATCCTAACAGTCGTGCACACACACTCATGTGTGCAAACAAGTAATAAAGACTGCTGAATCACATCACGTCTCATCTACATGATACAAGCTACGTAGTAGAGATAACTTTATCAGGAAAAACACCGCTAAATATAAAGTGTACCTACGATGCAATCAAAGGCATGAAGACGTATGCAGATGTTGCTGGATTTCTTTACAAACAATAGCACATTGCTCACAGAGCCATGCTTTGCCTATTTCCTATCTAATGATCACCTGACACAACCATCTGATGATGTCATCCTGACTCTTAAAAGGGACCACGACCAGGCACAATAGGCACACAAAGAATAGCCCAGAAAATGCTAACAAAACATGAACCTTACCCAGGGCTGCCAACACTCACGCATTGAGCGTGAGAGTCACGCAATTAACCCATATCTGACGCACTCACGCCACACTTGCCTTTCCTCACGCTAAGTTTTCGTCAAAAATAAATGTATATAAATATAAAAATAAAGTGAAGGAACAGCAAACCGAGCGGTCTACGAAATTAGACGGTCTTCTGGCTTAGTTCAGTAAAGTTGGAACGATATTGGCAGATTCTGATTTCACGGATCAATAACTCATGATCAAAACGTTATTCAGACACAAAGTACGTCTCCTAAGTACCGTGGTAAGGTTGACAACGAACTACAATCACATTTTGATCAAAAAAGCCAATACGCGCCGTCCTCCAAGCTGGACACATTACATTGGTCTCTATCCGCAGCCGGAAGAAGAAACGAGTGCTCAGGGACCGTCTACAAAGTGCAACTCCCAAAAAAGAGAATACAATAATATGCAATCACTATTATACAGCTTATTACTACGGAACTCACCACACACATCAATTGTCTCCTGTGTGTCATACTACAGCAAGGAGTTTGGAAGAATATGCTTTTGAATAATTGTGGGGAATATTTATAATGTAAAATATTCAATAAATATGGCATCATCTTGAATAACTTTACATTATACAGTATATTTCTACCAAACTCCCTATTTGCATTGTTGTTGTTAGCATCTGTTAGCTAACGGATATTAGAAGCTGTTTCTAAAACAAGGAAAGGGAAGCGAGCTCTGTCCTGTCAGACTGAGAGATAACTACAGCTCAGTGAGGTAAGGGACTCTGTTTAGATAGTTCACTTTAGTCTAGTTATCTCAGTGGGTCTCAAACGTTTGTGTCACCATTTATGAGAATAAATGAAAAACAGTTATGAAATACTATGACAGTAAAACAAGAATACAGTTTAAAAGGTGAGTGATTGGAAAATATCCATAAAGCAAAAATAAAATCTGTGTACAGTTCGGTTTCATATGGGTGTTGAGAGATGTATCCATAGATCTCTTCATGTTGCTCTCAAAGTGCACCAGATTGATGCTTTTAACTTCAATATTAAAAATCTTCGTCGCGGTTTTGGTCCGGCCTCCTCCGGCGTCATACCCTACCGGGGCGCGTTTCTACATTTTCTACATTTCCAAACAAACAAACAAAGTGTGCAATCCAATGAATGTTAATCTAACTGGGTTTTGATAGATAACAATCTCTTTTTCTTCTCTCAATTATTTTATTTCTATTGTGCACTCTCTAATCAATATAATCCAACTAATGTTCGTTATACATTTAAGAATGGCGTTAATCTTTTTGAGAATGAGGTCTTATTTAATTTTAATTTATTTGGGTCTACACAACAGATGATACAAATGTTTATGTCAGTAAATGTGTAACTAACCATAGACTGTATATATAAATGGACGTGGTTTTTGATAAAACAAGTGTAGTTCCACTATATAAACGTTACATTTCATAATCAAACGAGACAATCTGCAAGATAATTAGCTATTTGGTATTATTCTTAATGCTTGTCATTCACACGTTAATAAAATAAAAATAAGTCAGCCGATACATAGCAGAATAATTGTGGCGGTGTTCAGCTTAATAAACCTTGCTCAACATCAATAATGAAAAAAACAAAATAAGTTACCATAGCTATGCGGATGACACACAAATGTACGTAACAATTTCACACCAGGAGACTATGCTCCAATTCAAACACTGAGTAAGTGCATTGAACAAATCAAGGACTGGAGTGTGTCAGAACTTTTCCAATTAAACAAAGATAAAACTGAGGTAATGGTTTTTGGAGCCAAGGCAGAACGTATAAAAGTTAGCGCTGAGCTTCAGTCTGCAATGTTCAAAACAACAGATAAAGCCAGAAATCTAGATGTAGTCATGGACTCTGACCTGAGTTTCAACAGTCACATTAAAACAGTTACTAAATCAGCCTACTATCACCTAAAGAATATATCTAGGGATTAAAGACTAATGTCACATCAGGATTTGGAAACACTTGTCCATGCTTTTATCTTCAGTAGACTGGACTACTGCAATGGTGTCTTTACAGGTCTCACTAAAAAATCTATTAGAAAGCTGCAGCTGATTCAGAACGCCGTCTGCTCGAGTCCTCACTAACACTAAGAAAGTGGATCACATCACTCCTGTTCTGAAGTCTTTACACTGGCTTCCTGTGTGTCAAAGAATAGATTTCAAAATACTGCTGCTGGTTATAAAGCACTGAATGGTTTAGGCCCAAAATACATTTCTGACCTCCTGCTAAGTTATGAACCATCCAGATCTCTCAGGTCTTCAGGGACTGGTCAGCTTTCTGTCCCCAGAGTCAGAACTAAACATGGTAAAGCAGCATTCAGTTATTATGCTCCAAACATCTGGAACAAACTTCCAGAAACCTGCAGGTCCGCTGCAACTCTGACTACTTTTAAATCCAGGCTGAAGACTTCTTTTTGTCGCTGCTTTTAATTGAACTATTCATATCTTAGACTGCACTGTAACTTTTATCACTGGAACTTTTATCCATGTATTTTTTCTTTTAATGTTTATTTTATTAGCTTTTCTTTTAATGACTGATTTTAAATGCCATTTTCTTAATGTCTTTTTTTTTTTTTGTAAAGCACTTTGAATTGCCTTGTGTTGAAAAGTGCTATATAAATAAACTTGCCTTGCCTAATACTACAGCGGGCTACAGGCGAACCAAGTCCGCGTTTCGATGCATTCCTTGATCTCCAGTTATAACGCCGACTCCGCCTCTGGCCGAAGCTAACGAGCCCCAGGGGGCTAGCTACGGCCGCCGGGACCTATGGCCGGGACGCGCTATCGAGCTAGCCCCCTGCAGCCCCGTTAGCTTCGGCGGCGTGGACTCGGCGGCCCCACTGGGATAATTGGGTCCCCTTTTCACATTTGCTCCCGTTTAGCATTATGGGCGTCATAGCCATATAGTATAAAAGTCTTACCCAAGGCTGAATCATAAACTAAACTGTATATATGTATAAGGGTTACGTCCTTAGCTGACTAAAAAGCTACATAACAAGCTTAGCTAACAAGCACACAAACACCTGCTAACGGGATTAACATGTATAATATTATCATTTTACTCACCGAAAAAAGCTGAAAAGTAGACTTCTTGGAAGTTCTGTTAGTACATTCAAGCGCACAGCACGACATTTTAATTATCTGGTATTTGTAACAATATTCCCTAACAGGCACGATCACCACGAACACAGCTAAAGGGTCAAGTACAGTAACTACAACTAACTACGTTGTAGCCTCTATGGTTGTAGCCTAGCAGAGTGTGTCCACAGTTCTGTCTAGGTTTGGGTGTTTTCACTGTTCTCTGTCATGTTTTCCTCCTGTCGTTAGTGTCCCTGTGTGTTCTCTTCCCTCCTCACCTGTGTCTCGTTAGCTAATTGTGTTCACCTGTGGCTCTTGTGTTTTTCTCCTCCCTCCTCACCTGTGTCTCGTTTGCCGATTGTGTTCACCTGTGTCTTGTAATTATCCCTCCCTGTATTTAGTCTTGTCTCGTGCTGTGTTTCAGTGTCGGTGCTTCTTTTGTTGGTGACGGACTTCACCGGTGAGTGTTCTGTGTTTTTCTGTATTCGTTCCATTTTAGCCTTGAAATAAAGGTTTATCAAAGTTTATCTGCGCTTGGGTCCTGCTTCCTTCACTCAACCGTTGACAGAAAGCACCGACCAGAGATGGACCCAGCAGACGACCCCATTTGAGGTGGAATTACAGCATTTTTCATTTGCTTTGGCTTGCTGCTATGATGGGTGGAGGGAGCGTCCAGTGTTCGGCAGAAGGAGGCCGCTCTGGTAGAAGGCGCACCGGTTGGCTATGAGAAACCGGACTTGGTGAAGTTCTTACCTGACTGGATGTTGAACTTCATCTGGGCGTGTGATTTCCAGCCTGCGGACTATAAACGTCTCGGTGTGTTCCGTCTGGAGTCAACCAGTGCTTCCGCCCCAGTTCCTGCTCCTGTCCAAGAGGCGTTTTTCTGGAACTCGGCTGGCTTTGGAGGTCCACGGAGCCTTCAGGCGGCTTCTAGGAGAAGGAGTCGCAAGTCCAGGCTAGCAATCCGAGCCCCAAGAGTCATGGTTCCGGCTACAGAACCGGCCACCAGCCATAGTTCCAGCCCCAGTTCTGGCCCCAGCAGCCATGGTTCCAGCCTTAGCTCTGCCCCAGCTGTCCTAGTCCCTTCTCTAGTCCCTTCTCCAGTCCCACCTCTAGTCACTTCTCAGTCCCTCCTCGAGTCACTTCTCTAGTCCCTTCCCTCATCCCATCTCAAGTTCCCTCTCGAGTCTTTTTCTCAAGTCCCCTCTCAGGTCCCCTCTCGAGTTCCCTCTCGAGTCTTTTCTCGAGTCCCCTCTCAAGTCAACTCCCCAGGTCCTCTCGAGTCACCTCCCAAGTCAACTCTCCAGTGTCCTCTCGAGTCACCTCTCAAGTTTCCCCTCAGGTCTCCTCTCGAGTTCCCTCTCAAGTCCCCTCTCTAGTCCCCTCTCGAGTTCCCTCTCGAGTCAACCTCTCAAGTTTCCCCTCAGGTCTCCTCTCGAGTTCCCCTCTCAAGTCCCCTCTCAGGTCCCCTCTCAAGTCCCCTCTCAGGTCCCCCTCTCGAGTTACCTCTCGAGTTCCTTCTCGAGTCCACTCTCCAGTTTCCTCTCAAGTTCCCTCTCAAGCCCTCTCTCGAGTCCCACTCAAGCCCCTACTCATGTCCAGTTGGAGGGTCCCGCAGACTAGTCTTCTGCCGGGGGTCCTGCCAACCCCATGTCCTGTACCGTTGGAGGTTCCGCTGGGGGTCCTGCCAACCTCATGTCCTGTCCAGTTGGAGGTCCCGCAGACTAGTCTTCTGCCGGGGGTCCTGCCAACCCCATGTCCCGTCCAGTTGGAGGTCCCGCAGACTAGCCCTCTGCCGGGGGTCCTGCCAACCCCATGTCCTGTCCAGTTGGAGGTCCCGCGACTAGCCCTCTGCCGGGGGTCCTGCCAACCCCATGTCTTGTCCCGTTGAGGCCCAGCCGACTACTCTCCTGCCGGGGGGTCCTGCCAAACCCTGTGTCCTGTCCCGTTGGAGGCCCCGCCGACTACTCTCCTGCCGGGGGTCCTGCCAACCCTGTGTCCTGTCCCGTTGGAGGCCACGCCGACTACTCTCCTGCCGGGGGTCCTGCCAACCCTATGTCCTGTTCCGTTGGAGGCCCCGCCGACTACTCTCCTGCCGGGGGTCCTGCCAACCCTGTGTCCTGTCCCGTTGGAGGCCCCGCCGACTACTCTCCTGCCGGGGGTCCTGCCAACCCTATGTCCTGTTCCGTTGGAGGCCCCGCCGACTACTCTCCTGCCGGGGGTCCTGCCAACCCTGTGTCCTGTCCCGTTGGAGGCCCCGCCGACTACTCTCCTGCCGGGGGTCCTGCCAACCCTGTGTCCTGTCCCGTTGGAGGCCCCGCCGACTACTCTCCTGCCGGGGGTCCTGCCAACCCTGTGTCCTGTGCCGTTGGAGGCCCCGCCGTCTACTCTCCTGCCGGGGGTACTGCCAACCTTTTGTCCTGTCTCGTCGGAGGTCCCGCCAACCGCTCTCCTGCTGGGGTCCTGCCAACTCCTGGTCCTCTTCCGTGGGGGATCCTGCCGAAGCCTGTCCCGCCGGCTCCGGTTCCTGTCCGGCCGACCACCGGGTCCTGCCCGGCCTCCGGAGCTGTCTGGTCTTCGCCCTCGATCCCGACCCTCTGTGAGCCGCGGTCTTCGTCCGCGGCCCCGCCCCCTGACTCTTCCTGCCGCTGCCCTCGTCCTCGAGCCCGGCCCCCTGACTCTTCCTGCCGCTGCCCTCGTCCGCGCCCCCCCCTGACTCTTCCTGCCGCTGCCCTCGTCTCCTCGAGCCCGGCCCCCTGACTCTTCCTGCCGCTGCCTTCGCCCTCATGCTCGGCCCCCTGAGTTCGCCCGCTGTGGCCTTCGCCACACCATGGACTCTGCCTTGCCCCAGGCCGTCCGCCCGAGTCCCCCTTCTCGGCTTCTGCCGTGCCCCCGGGCCGTCCGCCCGAGATCCCTTCCTGGTCCCCTACTGGGCTCCTGGGCGGTCAGCTTAGTCCCGTCCTCCGGACCCCCTCCACCCACCCTGGTGGCCTAGGGATACGTCCCTCCTCCGGACCCCCTCCACCCACCCTGCTGGATTTTTTTTGGATTTTTGTGTTGGGTTTAGGGACGTCTGGAATCCGTCCCTTGAGGGGGGGTTCTGTCACAGTTCTGTCTAGGTTTGGGTGTTTTCACTGTTCTCTGTCATGTTTTCCTCCTGTCGTTAGTGTCCCTGTGTGTTCTCTTCCCTCCTCACCTGTGTCTCGTTAGCTAATGTGTTCACCTGTGGCTCTTGTGTTTTTCTCTCCCCCTCCTCACCTGTGTCTCGTTTGCCGATTGTGTTCATCTGTGTCTTGTAATTATCCCTCCCTGTATTTAGTCTTGTCTCGTGCTGTGTTCAGTGTCGGTGCTTCTTTTGTTGGTGACGGACTTCACCGGTGAGTGTTCTGTGTTTGTCTGTATTCGTTCCATTTTAGCCTTGAAATAAAGGTTTATCAAAGTTATCTGCGCTTGGGTCCTGCTTCCTTCACTCAACCGTGACAGAGTGGACAAGTTGCTGTTAGCTGACAGTGAGGCACGTATCTGTCAAACAACGTGACCACGCCCTAATGTGTGCACAAACTTTAAGACCTAATATAAATAAAAGGGTCGCGTTAGAAAACAATTCACTCACAGATCCATAATCATGAAGGTGGAATCTAACTATATCGATAATAAAAATGTATGGAGCCAGGGGTAGAAACATGTTTTTTTCTGCTGTAAAGTTGGGCATTTTAACATGGGGGTCTATGGAAATTGCTCCTTTCAGCAGCCATCGCCTATCGGCCAATATATGAACTGCAGTGTGTGGCACTTCCATATTGGCTTCACGGCTCTACCCCACAGTTTGCCACTTGGTACTAACAGAGGCGGGGGTGTTTGTGAAAAAAATGGGGACAGAGCTGGCTGCTGTCAGATGATCAGCTGTGCAGCGTCATCACAAACGGACGTCGCTTCACTTGGCGCTCCGGAGGAAAGGACGTCCCATTGCTCTTAAAACTCATTTCCCTGCTTCTCGTGGTTTCCATGCGTCTCTCCATGCTTCCCTGTTGGGAGGGACTAGTCGCAGGGAAACGACGCAAGTGAGGGACGCAAGGATTTAATTTAACCGAAGTGAGATGCAGCCAGGGATAGGGAGTCAACGGACCTGGAACGAAACACAAAAGGTGAGTACCAAAATAAAACAGGAAGTGGGAGACGAGACAAAAAATTACTAAACAAAAACATGAAACATGACTGAACTCAACACTTTTGACAGGACACAAAAATGATTTTTGGAGCCAAGGCATAACATATAAAAGTTAGCGCTGAGCTTCAGTCTGCAATGTTCAAAACAACAGATAAAGCGAGAAATCTAGATGTAGTCATGGACTCTGACCTGAGTTTCAACAGTCACATTAAAACAGTTACTAAATCAGAGTACTATCACCTAAAGAACATATCTAGGATTAAAAGACTAATGTCACAGCAGGATTTGGAAAAACGTGTCCATGCTTTTATCTTCAGTAGACTGAACTACTGCAATGGTGTCTTCACAGGTCTCACTAAAACATCTATTAGAAAGCTGCAGCTGATTCAGAACGCCGCTGCTCGAGTCCTCACTAACACTAAGAAAGTGGATCACATCACTCCTGTTCTGAAGTCTTTACACTGGCTTCCTGTGTGTCAAAGAATAGATTTCAAAATACTGCTGCTGGTTTATAAAGCTTTGAATGGTTTAGGCCCAAAATACATTTCTGATCTACTGCTAAATTATGAACCATCCAGATCTCTCAGGTCTTCAGGGACTGGTCAGCTTTCTGTCCCCAGAGTCAGAACTAAACATGGTAAAGCAGCGTTCAGTTATTATGCTCCAAATATCTGGAACAAACTCCCAGAAACCTGCAGGTCCGCTGCCACTCTGACTACTTTTAAATCCAGGCTGAAGACTTTTAATTGAACTATTCATATCTTAAACTGCACTGTAACTTTTATTCAAGTATTTTTTCTTTTAATGTTTATTTTCTTATCTTTGCTTTTTAATGACTGTTTTTAAATGCCATTTTCTTAATGTCTTTCATTTTTGTAAAGCACTTTGAATTGCCTTGTTGAAAGGTGCCGTATAAATAAACTTGCCTTGCCTTATATCTGCTCCTCTCTCACATTGTTAATGTTCTTTTTTATAGACAAGGTTAATCCTGATGTCAATAGGGAAGATCTGCACGGTTCTCTTCCGCCTGCTTTCCATCAGCACCTGACAGCCTGTTTTGCCCATATCAGGGAGAGATTCTGGAGCTGCTTCGTCCGTGGTTTGGGGCTCTTTGAGCGGGTACAAATAGGTGGTTTTGCCGGTGTATTTCATGGATGTCTGACATAGCCTGTTTGCTCATGTCAGGGCGAGATGCTGGAGCACTTTACCCGCCTTGTAAAGCCTTCTTCCTGGGTAAACAATCAATGAATTTCCGCCTGCTTTCCATCAGCACCTGACAGCCTGTTTGCCCATATCAGGGAGAGATTCTGGAGCTGCTTCGTCCGTGGTTTGGGGCTCTTTGAGCGGGTACAAATAGGTGGTTTTGCCGGTGTATTTCATGGATGTCTGACATAGCCTGTTTGCTCATGTCAGGGCGAGATGCTGGAGCACTTTACCCGCCTTGTAAAGCCTTCTTCCTGGGTAAAACAATCAATGAATTTCCGCCTGCTTTCCATCAGCACCTGACAGCCTGTTTGCCCATATCAGGGAGAGATTCTGGAGCTGCTTCGTCCGTGGTTTGGGGCTCTTTGAGCGGGTACAAATAGGTGGTTTTGCGGGTGTATTTCATGGATGTCTGACATAGCCTGTTTGCTCATGTCAGGGCGAGATGCTGGAGCACTTTACCCGCCTTGTAAAGCCTTCTTCCTGGGTAAAACAATCAATGAATTTCCGCCTGCTTTCCATCAGCACCTGACAGCCTGTTTGCCCATATCAGGGAGAGATTCTGGAGCTGCTTCGTCCGTGGTTTGGGGCTCTTTGAGCGGGTACAAATAGGTGGTTTTGCCGGTGTATTTCATGGATGTCTGACATAGCCTGTTTGCTCATGTCAGGGCGAGATGCTGGAGCACTTTACCCGCCTTGTAAAGCCTTCTTCCTGGGTAAAACAATCAATGAATTTCCGCCTGCTTTCCATCAGCACCTGACAGCCTGTTTGCCCATATCAGGGAGAGATTCTGGAGCTGCTTCGTCCGTGGTTTGGGGCTCTTTGAGCGGGTTACAAATAGGTGGTTTTTGCCGGTGTATTTCATGGATGTCTGACATAGCCTGTTTGCTCATGTCAGGGCGAGATGCTGGAGCACTTTACCCGCCTTGTAAAGCCTTCTTCCTGGGTAAAACAATCAATGAATTTCCGCCTGCTTTCCATCAGCACCTGACAGCCTGTTGCCCATATCAGGGAGAGATTCTGGAGCTGCTTCGTCCGTGGTTTGGGGCTCTTTGAGCGGGTACAAATAGGTGGTTTTGCCGGTGTATTTCATGGATGTCTGACATAGCTGTTTGCTCATGTCAGGGCGAGATTCTGGAGCTGCTTCGTCCGTGGTTGGGGCTCTTGAGCGGGTACAAATAGGTGGTTTTGCCGGTGTATTTCATGGATGTCTGACATAGCCTGTTTGCTCATGTCAGGGCGAGATGCTGGAGCACTTTACCCGCCTTGTAAAGCCTTCTTCCTGGGTAAAACAATCAATGAATTTCCGCCTGCTTTCCATCAGCACCTGACAGCCTGTTTGCCCATATCAGGGAGAGATTCTGGAGCTGCTTCGTCCGTGGTTTGGGGCTCTTTGAGCGGGTACAAATAGGTGGTTTTGCCGGTGTATTTCATGGATGTCTGACATAGCCTGTTTGCTCATGTCAGGGCGAGATGCTGGAGCACTTTACCCGCCTTGTAAAGCCTTCTTCCTGGGTAAAACAATCAATGAATTTCCGCCTGCTTTCCATCAGCACCTGACAGCCTGTTTGCCCATATCAGGGAGAGATTCTGGAGCTGCTTCGTCCGTGGTTTGGGGCTCTTTGAGCGGGTACAAATAGGTGGTTTTGCCGGTGTATTTCATGGATGTCTGACATAGCCTGTTTGCTCATGTCAGGGCGAGATGCTGGAGCACTTTACCCGCCTTGTAAAGCCTTCTTCCTGGGTAAAACAATCAATGAATTTCCGCCTGCTTTCCATCAGCACCTGACAGCCTGTTTGCCCATATCAGGGAGAGATTCTGGAGCTGCTTCGTCCGTGGTTTGGGGCTCTTTGAGCGGGTACAAATAGGTGGTTTTGCCGGTGTATTTCATGGATGTCTGACATAGCCTGTTTGCTCATGTCAGGGCGAGATGCTGGAGCACTTTACCCGCCTTGTAAAGCCTTCTTCCTGGGTAAAACAATCAATGAATTTCCGCCTGCTTTCCATCAGCACCTGACAGCCTGTTTGCCCATATCAGGGAGAGATTCTGGAGCTGCTTCGTCCGTGGTTTGGGGCTCTTTGAGCGGGTACAAATAGGTGGTTTTGCCGGTGTATTTCATGGATGTCTGACATAGCCTGTTTGCTCATGTCAGGGCGAGATGCTGGAGCACTTTACCCGCCTTGTAAAGCCTTCTTCCTGGGTAAAACAATCAATGAATTTCCGCCTGCTTTCCATCAGCACCTGACAGCCTGTTTGCCCATATCAGGGAGAGATTCTGGAGCTGCTTCGTCCGTGGTTTGGGGCTCTTTGAGCGGGTACAAATAGGTGGTTTTGCCGGTGTATTTCATGGATGTCTGACATAGCCTGTTTGCTCATGTCAGGGCGAGATGCTGGAGCACTTTACCCGCCTTGTAAAGCCTTCTTCCTGGGTAAAACAATCAATGAATTTCCGCCTGCTTTCCATCAGCACCTGACAGCCTGTTTGCCCATATCAGGGAGAGATTCTGGAGCTGCTTCGTCCGTGGTTTGGGGCTCTTTGAGCGGGTACAAATAGGTGGTTTTGCCGGTGTATTTCATGGATGTCTGACATAGCCTGTTTGCTCATGTCAGGGCGAGATGCTGGAGCACTTTACCCGCCTTGTAAAGCCTTCTTCCTGGGTAAAACAATCAATGAATTTCCGCCTGCTTTCCATCAGCACCTGACAGCCTGTTTGCCCATATCAGGGAGAGATTCTGGAGCTGCTTCGTCCGTGGTTTGGGGCTCTTTGAGCGGGTACAAATAGGTGGTTTTGCCGGTGTATTTCATGGATGTCTGACATAGCCTGTTTGCTCATGTCAGGGCGAGATGCTGGAGCACTTTACCCGACTTGTAAAGCCTTCTTCCTGGGTAAAACAATCAATGAATTTCCGCCTGCTTTCCATCAGCACCTGACAGCCTGTTTGCCCATATCAGGGAGAGATTCTGGAGCTGCTTCGTCCGTGGTTTGGGGCTCTTTGAGCGGGTACAAATAGGTGGTTTTGCCGGTGTATTTCATGGATGTCTGACATAGCCTGTTTGCTCATGTCAGGGCGAGATGCTGGAGCACTTTACCCGCCTTGTAAAGCCTTCTTCCTGGGTAAAACAATCAATGAATTTCCGCCTGCTTTCCATCAGCACCTGACAGCCTGTTTGCCCATATCAGGGAGAGATTCTGGAGCTGCTTCGTCCGTGGTTTGGGGCTCTTTGAGCGGGTACAAATAGGTGGTTTTGCCGGTGTATTTCATGGATGTCTGACATAGCCTGTTTGCTCATGTCAGGGCGAGATTCTGGAGCTGCTTCGTCCGTGGTTTGGGGCTCTTTGAGCGGGTACAAATAGGTGGTTTTGCCGGTGTATTTCATGGATGTCTGACATAGCCTGTTTGCTCATGTCAGGGCGAGATGCTGGAGCACTTTACCCGCCTTGTAAAGCCTTCTTCCTGGGTAAAACAATCAATGAATTTCCGCCTGCTTTCCATCAGCACCTGACAGCCTGTTTGCCCATATCAGGGAGAGATTCTGGAGCTGCTTCGTCCGTGGTTTGGGGCTCTTTGAGCGGGTACAAATAGGTGGTTTTGCCGGTGTATTTCATGGATGTCTGACATAGCCTGTTTGCTCATGTCAGGGCGAGATGCTGGAGCACTTTACCCGCCTTGTAAAGCCTTCTTCCTGGGTAAAACAATCAATGAATTTCCGCCTGCTTTCCATCAGCACCTGACAGCCTGTTTGCCCATATCAGGGAGAGATTCTGGAGCTGCTTCGTCCGTGGTTTGGGGCTCTTTGAGCGGGTACAAATAGGTGGTTTTGCCGGTGTATTTCATGGATGTCTGACATAGCCTGTTTGCTCATGTCAGGGCGAGATGCTGGAGCACTTTACCCGCCTTGTAAAGCCTTCTTCCTGGGTAAAACAATCAATGAATTTCCGCCTGCTTTCCATCAGCACCTGACAGCCTGTTTGCCCATATCAGGGAGAGATTCTGGAGCTGCTTCGTCCGTGGTTTGGGGCTCTTTGAGCGGGTACAAATAGGTGGTTTTGCCGGTGTATTTCATGGATGTCTGACATAGCCTGTTTGCTCATGTCAGGGCGAGATGCTGGAGCACTTTACCCGCCTTGTAAAGCCTTCTTCCTGGGTAAAACAATCAATGAATTTCCGCCTGCTTTCCATCAGCACCTGACAGCCTGTTTGCCCATATCAGGGAGAGATTCTGGAGCTGCTTCGTCCGTGGTTTGGGGCTCTTTGAGCGGGTACAAATAGGTGGTTTTGCCGGTGTATTTCATGGATGTCTGACATAGCCTGTTTGCTCATGTCAGGGCGAGATGCTGGAGCACTTTACCCGCCTTGTAAAGCCTTCTTCCTGGGTAAAACAATCAATGAATTTCCGCCTGCTTTCCATCAGCACCTGACAGCCTGTTTGCCCATATCAGGGAGAGATTCTGGAGCTGCTTCGTCCGTGGTTTGGGGCTCTTTGAGCGGGTACAAATAGGTGGTTTTGCCGGTGTATTTCATGGATGTCTGACATAGCCTGTTTGCTCATGTCAGGGCGAGATGCTGGAGCACTTTACCCGCCTTGTAAAGCCTTCTTCCTGGGTAAAACAATCAATGAATTTCCGCCTGCTTTCCATCAGCACCTGACAGCCTGTTTGCCCATATCAGGGAGAGATTCTGGAGCTGCTTCGTCCGTGGTTTGGGGCTCTTTGAGCGGGTACAAATAGGTGGTTTTGCCGGTGTATTTCATGGATGTCTGACATAGCCTGTTTGCTCATGTCAGGGCGAGATGCTGGAGCACTTTACCCGCCTTGTAAAGCCTTCTTCCTGGGTAAAACAATCAATGAATTTCCGCCTGCTTTCCATCAGCACCTGACAGCCTGTTTGCCCATATCAGGGAGAGATTCTGGAGCTGCTTCGTCCGTGGTTTGGGGCTCTTTGAGCGGGTACAAATAGGTGGTTTTGCCGGTGTATTTCATGGATGTCTGACATAGCCTGTTTGCTCATGTCAGGGCGAGATTCTGGAGCTGCTTCGTCCGTGGTTTGGGGCTCTTTGAGCGGGTACAAATAGGTGGTTTTGCCGGTGTATTTCATGGATGTCTGACATAGCCTGTTTGCTCATGTCAGGGCGAGATGCTGGAGCACTTTACCCGCCTTGTAAAGCCTTCTTCCTGGGTAAAACAATCAATGAATTTCCGCCTGCTTTCCATCAGCACCTGACAGCCTGTTTGCCCATATCAGGGAGAGATTCTGGAGCTGCTTCGTCCGTGGTTTGGGGCTCTTTGAGCGGGTACAAATAGGTGGTTTTGCCGGTGTATTTCATGGATGTCTGACATAGCCTGTTTGCTCATGTCAGGGCGAGATGCTGGAGCACTTTACCCGCCTTGTAAAGCCTTCTTCCTGGGTAAAACAATCAATGAATTTCCGCCTGCTTTCCATCAGCACCTGACAGCCTGTTTGCCCATATCAGGGAGAGATTCTGGAGCTGCTTCGTCCGTGGTTTGGGGCTCTTTGAGCGGGTACAAATAGGTGGTTTTGCCGGTGTATTTCATGGATGTCTGACATAGCCTGTTTGCTCATGTCAGGGCGAGATGCTGGAGCACTTTACCCGCCTTGTAAAGCCTTCTTCCTGGGTAAAACAATCAATGAATTTCCGCCTGCTTTCCATCAGCACCTGACAGCCTGTTTGCCCATGTCAGGGAGAGATTCTGGAGCTGCTTCGTCCGTGGTTTGGGGCTCTTTGAGCGGGTACAAATAGGTGGTTTTGCCGGTGTATTTCATGGATGTCTGACATAGCCTGTTTGCTCATGTCAGGGCGAGATTCTGGAGCTGCTTCGTCCGTGGTTTGGGGCTCTTTGAGCGGGTACAAATAGGTGGTTTTGCCGGTGTATTTCATGGATGTCTGACATAGCCTGTTTGCTCATGTCAGGGCGAGATGCTGGAGCACTTTACCCGCCTTGTAAAGCCTTCTTCCTGGGTAAAACAATCAATGAATTTCCGCCTGCTTTCCATCAGCACCTGACAGCCTGTTTGCCCATATCAGGGAGAGATTCTGGAGCTGCTTCGTCCGTGGTTTGGGGCTCTTTGAGCGGGTACAAATAGGTGGTTTTGCCGGTGTATTTCATGGATGTCTGACATAGCCTGTTTGCTCATGTCAGGGCGAGATGCTGGAGCACTTTACCCGCCTTGTAAAGCCTTCTTCCTGGGTAAAACAATCAATGAATTTCCGCCTGCTTTCCATCAGCACCTGACAGCCTGTTTGCCCATATCAGGGAGAGATTCTGGAGCTGCTTCGTCCGTGGTTTGGGGCTCTTTGAGCGGGTACAAATAGGTGGTTTTGCCGGTGTATTTCATGGATGTCTGACATAGCCTGTTTGCTCATGTCAGGGCGAGATGCTGGAGCACTTTACCCGCCTTGTAAAGCCTTCTTCCTGGGTAAAACAATCAATGAATTTCCGCCTGCTTTCCATCAGCACCTGACAGCCTGTTTGCCCATATCAGGGAGAGATTCTGGAGCTGCTTCGTCCGTGGTTTGGGGCTCTTTGAGCGGGTACAAATAGGTGGTTTTGCCGGTGTATTTCATGGATGTCTGACATAGCCTGTTTGCTCATGTCAGGGCGAGATGCTGGAGCACTTTACCCGCCTTGTAAAGCCTTCTTCCTGGGTAAAACAATCAATGAATTTCCGCCTGCTTTCCATCAGCACCTGACAGCCTGTTTGCCCATATCAGGGAGAGATTCTGGAGCTGCTTCGTCCGTGGTTTGGGGCTCTTTGAGCGGGTACAAATAGGTGGTTTTGCCGGTGTATTTCATGGATGTCTGACATAGCCTGTTTGCTCATGTCAGGGCGAGATGCTGGAGCACTTTACCCGCCTTGTAAAGCCTTCTTCCTGGGTAAAACAATCAATGAATTTCCGCCTGCTTTCCATCAGCACCTGACAGCCTGTTTGCCCATATCAGGGAGAGATTCTGGAGCTGCTTCGTCCGTGGTTTGGGGCTCTTTGAGCGGGTACAAATAGGTGGTTTTGCCGGTGTATTTCATGGATGTCTGACATAGCCTGTTTGCTCATGTCAGGGCGAGATGCTGGAGCACTTTACCCGCCTTGTAAAGCCTTCTTCCTGGGTAAAACAATCAATGAATTTCCGCCTGCTTTCCATCAGCACCTGACAGCCTGTTTGCCCATATCAGGGAGAGATTCTGGAGCTGCTTCGTCCGTGGTTTGGGGCTCTTTGAGCGGGTACAAATAGGTGGTTTTGCCGGTGTATTTCATGGATGTCTGACATAGCCTGTTTGCTCATGTCAGGGCGAGATGCTGGAGCACTTTACCCGCCTTGTAAAGCCTTCTTCCTGGGTAAAACAATCAATGAATTTCCGCCTGCTTTCCATCAGCACCTGACAGCCTGTTTGCCCATATCAGGGAGAGATTCTGGAGCTGCTTCGTCCGTGGTTTGGGGCTCTTTGAGCGGGTACAAATAGGTGGTTTTGCCGGTGTATTTCATGGATGTCTGACATAGCCTGTTTGCTCATGTCAGGGCGAGATGCTGGAGCACTTTACCCGCCTTGTAAAGCCTTCTTCCTGGGTAAAACAATCAATGAATTTCCGCCTGCTTTCCATCAGCACCTGACAGCCTGTTTGCCCATATCAGGGAGAGATTCTGGAGCTGCTTCGTCCGTGGTTTGGGGCTCTTTGAGCGGGTACAAATAGGTGGTTTTGCCGGTGTATTTCATGGATGTCTGACATAGCCTGTTTGCTCATGTCAGGGCGAGATTCTGGAGCTGCTTCGTCCGTGGTTTGGGGCTCTTTGAGCGGGTACAAATAGGTGGTTTTCCCGGTGTATTTCATGGATGTCTGACATAGCCTGTGATAGCCTCTATTTACAATACTTTTCCCCCCCTTTCAAACACGTATTCCGGGGTTGAAAAGTCAGGTGCTGCACCACCTGTGCTCTGGGTCTGTATTCACAACCCTTTTCCCGACATTTCAAACAGTTTTCCGCACGTTTTAAACACTTATTTGCAATGTCCATTTCATGGACACCACTCTATGTATTAATGTCCGTGATATGGACATGTTATTCTGTACACACCACGGACAATGATGTCCACAAGGTGGACTCTGCGGGGAAAGCTCGTCAGTCTCCGGGTCTTTTTCCACGTGGAAGGCCCCTGCACTGGGTATCTATGTAGCACCCCAGCTTATTTTTATTTTGCCCTGGGGCCGAACTGCATGCCTGTACACTTGGAGTACCGCGACCTGTAGTTAATGTCCACACGGTGGACACACAGGTCCCTAAGGTAT